>CAVNYN010208452.1:0-17554 GCA_963692815.1 Nyctanthes arbor-tristis | reverse complement strand
CCCCCATTTTTGAGACAAATGCTGCCGGAAATGGCAGCAAACTCGCTGTCATTTCAGGCAGCACAAATGGGGGGTGACCCCCCCCCCCCAAAAAACAATTTTGCTGCCATTTCCGGCAGCAAAATGGGGATTGGGGGGGGGGGATTCACCCCCATTTGTGGCCGCCGGAAAGGTGAGGGGACGTGGGGTCGGGTAGGGGTGGGGTGGGGTGGTTTTTAAGTTTTTTATTATTTTTAAACCTTTTTTAAAAAAATTTAAAAAGTTTCAGGGGGTATAATCGTCCTTTTGTTAAAAATTTTGTGGAATAGTGTAAAAAGGGACGATTTGTACATATTTATCAAAGGTTGGGGGCTGTGGTGTGTCTTAACAAAGGTTGGGGACGAAATCGAGACTTAGCTCAAAGGTTGGGGACGATTTATGAAATTAACCCTTTATTAAAAAGTTAGAATAGTCTACTGGAGCTTAATTTTATGCTTTGGCTCTTTAGAATAAAGAGCATCTTGAGTTTAGAGAGCCTATTGGAGATACTATAATTTGTTTCACATTGTACCAAAAACAAATGAATTAGGCACATTTTCTTCCACCCAATTCATAAAACTGAACACAAGTGTACATCAGGCACGTGGAGTCATATTATTGTTTTAAGGGGTTATCTGCAAGTTTTTACCGGGAAGGAAAATGGTAGAATTGACTTGCCACTTTTAAACATGAAATGAATAACTTGCCACTCCCCTTTTGGGTCTTTGTAGAGTTTAGCCAAGGTAAGCAATCACTGAAGTAAATAAATAAGAATTGGCATACAATTATGTCACTCATTCTAACTAGACAGGAGACAAATTTTCAGGCATACCTTCAAGGTGAAATATTGCTTTTTGTCCAAGGCGTAACCTATGTTCCTGCAGAAAAAGCAAGAAAGTCTGCAATATAATTTTCTGTGAAGAAAAGCCTAGCTTAAGAGTGCAATAATCTTCTAACAATATAAGTTTAGTACAGTTTACCAAAAACTGATGCCAGCTTGTAGATTGATCTATACAGAGTCATGCAAAACTGAAGTTCTTTTGTTAAGAAATACCACATGACAACTACTAATAGCAAACAACAGTTGCAAGATTTGGGAAAAAATGAAAAGAAAAAAATCACTGTCTAAATTACTAACAACAAAATGTTACATATTGATGGAAAAAATGTACAGAAGCATGCTGACAAATTACAAGATGTTAGAAGCTATGATCAAAAATTGGGAAGGTGACTGGTTGTCAGTGTAAAATATGACAAAGAAGAAAGTTGGAATAGAACTTACATAATATGCAGCCCAATGACAGACCTCATGCTTCAGTTCAGAATCCAATTTCTTCAACAATTCAAAAAGCAACCTCTGAAATAAAAAACCAAAATTATTCCTCAAAATTTCCTACCCTCTTTGGGTTGGAAAGGCCACAGGCAAGAGAATGGTACTGTTCATAAAATAACCTTTAAAATGATATCGGGCGGAATACAATTGACAAGTAGCTCATACAATTTTCCTCGGACTTCAAACAACCTAGAGTGATATCAAAATAGTTTTGTGAGGAGAGCACAGAGAATTTAAGATATAACACAGCATAGCATAATTAATGAAACAACTTCTGTTACGACATGATACCAATGTCTCCCACTAAGAACCCATTTAAAAACTCTGTTTCTTAATTCTATCATTTTTCTTTCATCGTGCAGAGGAAGGCTGATGATGTTTTTCTAGAGAAGTCTGATGGGAACGTCATCCATTTATTCTTTCAGTTAAGATTCCGTGCTAAACCACTATTAACATTTGTGCGGATATCATAGTGTCTATTTAGTAATGTTATACTGAATTTCAATATACATTTTTCACGATCTTTTACTCCATAGTCAATGCAGTACCAATTTCTAGAAATTTGCAACCATGGAAAAGGGCCAAGGCACCACTATTGTGATACCAAAACATGACACTCCCGGTATTAGCCGTTATCCTGGAAACATTATTCCTCATACTTCAAAGTTTACTTCTTTTACCATCAAAAGTAACTTAGTACATGAAAATTTCTCTATTTTCTAAGCAATCTGCCCCAAATTTCCAACTGAAATATGACAGACTTCACCCTGCCAATGTTAATGTACATGAGAGAATTAAAGTGCAGTAAAGAAATCTGTATTGGGAGTAATTTACTATGAACCATGGGAATAAGCATTATCAGTTATCATTTTACATCAAATTCCCGCAGATTTCTCACATCCCAGTCACAGTTATATATGTAACACAAAAGGCAACACTATTTCACATGACCATTAATGTGAGGACAAGAAGACAATTCAAAGGATGGTATTTCCAACAAGAAACCGGCTTGCATTGAGATCGAGAGGTTCCAAACCGTTTAGGGCTCTGCTCCTTAAATATGCTTGATGCAATCTCTGAAACATACTCCTCCCAATCCATGGGGGGTATTGCCTGGTTGCTTGTGAAAGGGTACCTAAATGAAAAGGCAATACACATCCACGGTCATTGAAAATTGATTAAACAGTATAACTGGATGTATAGCAGCAGAATAGCTGGAGCCAGTTACAGCAAATTAACCAAATGTGTAACGGAACTCAACTGTTGAACACGGCAAGTTTCAAATGACAATATTGCCCTTCTCAGACTCCTATTTGATTGCTTTGCTACACGAGAGGCAAACCCTGGAGGCAGTTGCAATCCTTCTTTCTTGCCAATAAATTCCAACACCTTAACTATCTGACATGCAAATCAAATGCATTAAGCAAAGTGCAATAAATGCAGAGAGCGCATCATGGCATGCTAAGAATGCATCATTTAAGTTCACGAACGACATCTACAATTTATTGTCAAAGAATAAGGTAAGAGCAAATAAACTGGGGCTAGAATTGAATTCTTTATATTGCAAGAACAATGAACCTCTGCCAACCAGTTAAGGAAAGTAAACACATCACACTGACAAGTGAAAAATTGCAACCTCTGTGGCTACCCAAATAACTATTCCAACATGTACAATAAACACAGAGTGTGTGTCATGGCATGCTAAGAATGCATCATTTAAGTTCCCGAACAACATGTACAATTTATTATCAAAGAAGAAGGTAAAAGCAAATAAACTGAATTCTTAATATTGCAAGAACCATGAACCTCTGCCAACTACTTAAGGAAAGTGAACACATCACACTGACAAGTGAAAATTTGCAACCTCTGAGGCCACCCAAATAACTTTGAATAAGAGTAAAGGAGAAAGACTAAATGATAGGAAACATAGTCTCCATAACTGGGTGGCCTGCTGTACAGTCTGTTGTCTTTTCGGGGTTTTTTGTCTGTAGTTTTTTCTTTTTTTTTTTTTTTTTTTTTTTTTTTTTTTTTTTTTTGGGGGGTGGTAGCTTCTTACAGCCTTGTCCAATATAGCATATTTCAACTTGCTTGGCATGATATCTTTTATTAGAAAGGACACGTGAAAAGCATCGCTTACCTCTTCTTCCGTAGGAGAACTTATTCGCATATTTAGGCAACGAGAACGGACTGCTTCTGTCACCTTTGAAGAACTATTACAGCAAAGAATCAGGCGGCAAGATGCACTATATTTTTCCATTGTTCTTCGAAGAGAGTGCTGGGCCTCTCTTGAGAGTTTCTCAACCTCATTGAGAACTAAAACTGAAAACAATAACCACCATACGTCAGAAGATCAGAAAAAATTAAGCAACTTAAACCTGTTTGAAGGTAAAATGACATGTTCTAGACCTATTCACAATATCAAGTGGTCTTCATGTCGAAATTATGCATCTTTATTCCAGAAATGGTTTCCATTCGGATAAGATAATAGTAACTACATTAACTTTTGTTTATGCATTGCCGTCATAACAAATGTTTTGTACTAGAAATGCCTCTGAAGTACAACTCTTCCATAAGTTACAGAAAATACAATGCGATTAGTCCAAGATACCTTTAAAACCTTTTTTTCCTTTAGTGTCAATGGGTCGATTCTTTGCCATTTCCTTGATAATCTCTTGAACTACATAACGGTCCTGAAAACCTGCATCACTGGGATTTAATTCCACATGGTGGGTGCTTGACAGAGTTGTAAGCTCCACATCAATCATTCTACTCCCAGCCTTGAAACAAAAAAATTAATCATTATTTATACCAAACTGAACTGCTAAGATATCTATGTGCGCTACTAAATTCGCTATCAAATGGAATACATCAAGTTAACCAAGCAACACATGATAGGAGAGCAATGGGAATTTCAAGTAGAATAAGATGTTGCCCATATAAGTACACAAAAATCTCAGGGGATGTGCCTGTATGTGCTCATAGTAGCACAAATCTGACTGGTGTAAAATGGGGAAGACTCATAAGTGAAGCTTACATCAATTTTCCAGTTCTTGTTTTCAACCTTCACCTGCAGATAAAAAGGTGAAACAATCAGAATGTATCATTCAGCAAAAGACCAGCCCCGACTCCACAAGTTCAAGGTACAGCTTCACTGGTAAGTGGTCAGTACAAGTCAAACAAAAAACTATAGCTGTCCAAGACATAAAATCTAACATCAAACATCCAAACGGATATGAATTTAATTCTTAAAATAGTCCAGAAAGCAAGAAGTATATAGCTTGTCCTTCTAAAAGAAATGTGATTAATGTACGATCAGATTGTACCATTCATTCAACATAGAATTCCACAATAATACGCGACACATCAATGCTAGATCAGGTGTTTGAAAGTTACATGACCTACACTTTTACATGTTATACACCTCCATTTAAAAGCGGTTGCCTTGCTCAGGGCCTTGAAATTTCAATATCCATAAATTAATTTCAGAAAAAAAAAAGAAAAAGAAAAAAGAAAAAAAATGAACATAAAACCAGGAAAGGAGTATGCGTTCTTCACCTTATCGGCGCTGGCACCGAACATTTGTCTGAGAAGTGCCATGATTAGGGTTTTCTTACCCGACCCGGATGGCCCGTAGAACAGTAAATGGGGACAATCTTGCTCCGTCACCTATTAATTAACCAAGACATAGAATTAACAGCGAGACACAATGTAATCATCCAAAATTCTATACCATCTTCCAAAACCTACAGAAAATTACCAATTTCTTGAGATTTTCGGCGATGTCCTGGTGGACTAGCACTTTGTCTAGGGTTTTGGGACGGTATTTGTCTACCCACAACATCTTCCCAGTTTCTTCTTGATCTCCAAACACTCACTACAAACGCGTGCGCACACTCACACTAGGGCAACTAAACACAGAAAGAGGGAGAGAGAGAGTGGCGGGAAGAGGAATTGTACAAGGGGAGAGCAAATGCGACTTCCCGAGTATATACCTATAAAGCGTTTGACACATAGGAGGACGACTAGCCGTTGAATGATGATTGCCGCTGATTATTCTATTTCTATGGATGTATAATAGTTATTACTAGTATACCGCAATACGGTGAATGTATATTTTAAAATTGAGATACAATAAGAGGAATAAGAAAGATAGCTGAAATGAAAGAACATGAAATGAGAGAATGGCTGTGAGAAGAGACAGACAGCCATCTATTACTTTTTTGAGTTAGTAAGAAAGAAAAGCCTCCCTTTAATCAACAATTATAAATGAATATAATTAGTTTGATTAAATTTTTATTTTAAAATACATGGGCGGCTTCTTATATTTATTTATTAACATAAAAATTGATCATGTGAATATAGAGGTAAATCATAACTATGAGTTTTACGAAATATATGTGAATATAAGGAAAATTTTTCAAAAACTTCCACCTCATGCAGAAATGCACAACAAGTGTATTTCAAATCAAAGTCATGTGTATTTCAAATTCACATGGCATGTATCTATCTATACGTACAATATGAGTGGAAAATTTTTTAATGAGACTTCTATGAAACTTTTGAAAGGGACTCGTGAGTATAGATGTTTGATGTTTCTATTAATTTCTGGTTTAAATTAAGAATAACAACTAAATTTGTGTGGTCAAAAGGTTATTAATTTTTAATGAGCTTAATGATTCAGCAATTCCGAGTTGAGGGCTATCGGAGGAAGCTCTCAAAGATCTCGTATTGGCATGCACTAAAGTTTGGCGTATCGATATCGCTTTTCATATGAGAATCAAGATTCCGCTTCAAGTGCTATTTGTTAAGTTGATTAGCCCTTAATAGAGAAGGGAAAAAGCTACTTGTTCATAATAGTTCACGTAACAACACAATGTTGATGTGACATAGGAAGTGAGAAAATGTAACTCTCGGTGTTAAGTATGAATAGATCGGAAATTTATTGTGTACAGTTATCCAATCGCTCTATTATTACAGTAGCAAGTCTAGCTTTTTATGGCAACGCTTAATTAGATGTTAGATTGCAAAGGTTAATTTGTAGCTCAAATTGTTGCGCCTAACTAAAAATTTTTGTTAACAAGCACAGGAATCTGAAATGCCCGTATATAGTGATACAGATATTATTCATCATTACAAAAATAATATATCTACTCTCATTTAAATATCTGATTAGTGAATGCAACAGGATCTCGACTCTCTTCTTCTTCATCGGCCTCCTCTTCGTGTTCCCCTGCCGGGCACAATCGAATGGGCTCAAAGCTGTTGGAGGGAGCGGCCGTTTGTTCGAAATTAGCAGGGCTGCTGAAATTCTTGATGTTAAGAAGATTATTGTTATTCGAAGCCGAAGAAGTGTTCGAATAGGCTGGCTGTAAAACTGCAATATGTTGCTGCTGCTGAGGTTGATGATGATGATGATGCAGTGATGGTGAATTCTGAAGGGCACTTACCATTGCAAATCTACTGTTTATTAGCTGAGTTTGAACCAGTGAAAGCTCCTCTTGAAGTGAAGCCACCTAAAAGTAAATATATATATATAGCAATTTAGCCAATGTTTTATTATTATTCTTCTATTTTAAAAAGAAAGAGTTGAAGGGCCGGGGTGGCGAAAATGTCATTTTGGCCCTAAAAACTTGGTCGAGAAAACATTTTAGGCAAAAATTTTCGTCGATGAAAGCAAGGTTTCTTGTATCAATCGATCATCAATATTTCGCACAAACCTGCTGCTGCAAAGCAACAATTGTCGACACACAACCGTAAACCGGATCAGAAAGTCTGGCCTGAGCCTCGTACGATATCGTGACAACCGCATCATGTCGCCGGTTAGCCGGGATATGCAACAAAAGCTTCGACACGTTGCTTGCCCCAAACACCTTATGCACCGCCGCAAACCTAGCTGCACCTTGGTCCGATGCAAAATGAGGTGCAAATATGCACCCACTAACGCACTTCCGCCTCAAGAACTTACACGCGCCACAAGGTGCGTTAACCGGCTGCGCCGCCTCATCATGTCCTGTGGCACGCCTCCTGGAAACGCTACGTCGATTCCCAGATGTGCCATCGCCTTGTGATCCATCCATGCAGAAGGTAAACCCGGAAAATTTTTGAGTTAACAATAAGAAGGGGAGCTAAGGATTGTGTTTATAGTAGTGATGAGTGCACGTAACTCTCGTGAAGGGTTGGCAAGGTACGTAATTGAAGCTTTGGGAGAAAGGGTTTTGTGTGTGAATTGGATGTGCAAAGGGAGTGTTAATAATGTGTACAATCTTTCTATTCAAGTGTGTGTGTTTTTTGGTGTATATAAACATGGCTGTCCTCTTGGAAGGCACAAGATTTGTGCTTCCCGTAACGTGTGGGATGGTAGGATCCATGTTTAATCATGCAATGGAAGCATATGCATATATATATATAATGTATCTAAATTGTATGTATATACGCATCGATAACGTGTAAGTTTGTGTAATAGATATAAACTTCAATATGTTGTATTTATGTGTGAAAGATATACTTTGCTATCCTATTTTTTTCTAAACGGTTATACATAACTGCTAGATAAATTTGCAACCTATCGCTCTAATTTTTTTTTTTTTTGTTAAATTTAGTTTTAATTATTTTTCCATCTATAGTAGCATAATCAATTTACTACATGATGAAAATACAGTCAAGATCTTCATTAATTAAGTGATTATGTAATGTCATTTTTATATATACAATTCTGTGAAGTCAGATTTTGTTTCGCACTATGAACAAGAGGTTGGTTCGGATTGCATTTTCTTGTTCGTGGAGATATATAGATCATTTAATTTTATCAACCAAAAGGGATGAGGAGTAACTTGCTCCTTTCTAAAGGCTATAGACGAACATGTCGCTTAGGACTAAAGGTTAAGGACCAACACTGCAATGATGAAGTTAGTTGAATTGTGTGAAAAATGCTACTTCCCTTCTTTCAGATATTTTTTAAAAATTTAAATTAATTTGTGAACTTTTTCTTTTTTTTTTCCTTTTACAAAGGGAGATGGGGGAGGGGAATTGTGGGGATTCTAGTTTGGGTAATCCCCGTAAAGGATTAGGCCTTTAATCATGTGGTCTAACCCCTTAATTCCAATTAATTTGTGAACATTATTTATTTTTCAATTAATAAAAAATTTAAAATAAATCATTGTCAAACTCGGTTGAAGTCATTATTGGCTTTTTAATTTATTGACTCTTCTGTCGGATTATTATTTAAGAGCACATTTGGAGGGACCCAAACTTTTTTTTTTTTATTTTTGAAATTGGCGGGACCCAAAATTTTTATGACAACAAAATTAATGTCCTTGCATGTGTTTAGTCACAGTTAAATCAATTTGAAAAATCTAGTATGATTAGACTCGAAATGAGACAAAGAAACTAATTTATTGTGACAAAGATGATTTCGTGATAGTCGTGTATCGAAATTGCCAAATATCTGTTAATCTGAGAGCTTCCATTTGGACCAATGAGCCTAGACGGGAAGAAAGCAATTGACCTTCAAAAATAGTTGTCAAGACAGGAGCATTCTAAAACTGGATAATTGCAAATGACATTTTTGATAGTCAATTAACGATTGACCAGGTGCCGATAGGGATGGGCATTAAACCAGATCGGATCGACTTGGATTGGCGAACCAACAGTTCAGTTTTTTTTTCCTTGACCGGTCCTCGTAAACCAGTCATTAACCGGCAAAACCGGACCGAACTGGTTCGCTAGTTCGGTTCTCGTTAGCCTTTCTCTATACTAATTTTGGCCGGTTCGGTTTCCGGTTCTGGGGTGGAACTGAACCCAACCAGCCGGTGCCCACTCCTAGGTGTTGGAGCTACTTATCTTGGTACGATACTTATATATAGTATTAGGGTTGAGCAAAATAATCAAAACCAACCGAACGAAACCAAAACCGAGCGATTTGGTCCAGTTTAGTCTCAGTTTTTCTAAATTTTCAAACTAAAACCAATAACCATTTGGCCATGGTTTGGTTATGGTCTTCGTCCTAAAACCAATAACTAAACCATAACCAAGGTAAAAGTATTTGATTTCGAATTTATTAACTTAATTCTTAATTTAAATTCACTAATCTAAAATAATAAAATTATCAAACATTCTCGATTTTTATTAAAACCGTGTAACTCAAGCTCTAGAGTACAATTATTGCCCATACAGAGTACATCCTTTTCTCATTTTATCTTTAACCGGTAATCTAATTGAATTATATTTTATTATTTTTATATAGTCATAACTAAACCAAACAATCGATTTATTATTGGTTTATGGTTATGGTTATTTTCTTTAAAAAAACGATCTATTTTCTGTTTGGTTTTCTTCCTTAAAACTATGACTAGACCAAACAACACCTGAACCTATATAGTGTACACAGAAAAGGGAAACGAGCCAACACGGTTTAGCCGAGGCCCAATAAAATATGTTTCCCCTGGTCAAATCTAAATGACATCAGTGAGTGAAGTTCATTTTTTGTTGTATAAACACCACGTAAATTACTCGCAGAACAAAAGCCTTGTCTTGACAATAATACAAATGTGGAAAAGAGTTAAAAAGCAAGTTTGAAAACCTAATATTTTTAACACCATATCTCGAAAAAATTGCATACCAAATCGTACTAACTCTATTGAATCTCCAAACAAATAATTACTTAATCCGACAAGGCATGTCGAATTTCAATTTCAAGTTTATAGCCATATTTGTATTTTTGCGACAAGTGGATATCACATAGTTTGCAACTATACATTTGGTGGTCCAAGGACCATACATTGAAGAAAATGGACCAGCGATGACACATTATTTGGACACTAGTCGCTGCTCTTGTGGTATTAATTAATTAAAAAAATGTGACACATTGTAGTGTCCAATTCGATAGCGAAACCTTTCCAAATTCTTGGCACTCGGTCGCTGTGAGAGGAGGTTTCGTGCAGAATTTGAGGTCTTGGTAAGGCCGAGCCCACTTTCAACAAAATAAGTCTAAAAAATTAGGTGAAAAATGCTTGTCTCCTTTCCAGTTACCTACCTGAGCTTTTGCAAAATGAATCATTAACCGCGCAACAATTCTTACCTAGCAAAATATTTCGTTTGTTAAATTGAACACTTAACAATAAATAAATACATATGTTAATAGAATACTATCCAATAATTACAATTCTTAGGAGTTTTATTGACACCTAACAATGTTAAACTGCTACTAGGAGTCCCCAAGTTTGAGCAATCCTAAACTCTTTACAAGGCTCAAGAACAGAAAGCATAGGTAAATAGCCAAGAGGCCACAACCTAGAGACTTACCAGGCTGCATATTCTTCCTGGGCAAAATTACGAGAGCCCATAGCAAGCCTCCGATCAAGAACCCTACTGTTTCATACAGATCAGAATCGCCGGGGATCACATAACTTGACGGATACTCTGACCAGGAGGCCAACACAAGTGACAACCCCAAGCCAACCAAAGTATTAAAAAGCGGACCGGCATAGCATCCGGACACAGCTATTTGTGCGCCATCTGGACCACCATTAAGTGCCAGAGTCAAGTTGGATATCAGATCTCCCACTGAATTCCCCCATGCTAAGACAGTGAGCCCCAAAATTGAAGGGCTTATTCCCAGAATGTTTCCAAATGCAACCAATAAAGCAACCAGTTCTTCTACAATTATGTATGTCCAAGTTATACTCATCAAGAAACCTCCTAGAAGCCATGGCAACTGGCAGTTTCTTGGAGGGCTAGACATTTTTGTGCCCACAAATCCAGAAATCCCAAGAATAATTCCAACTAGACTTGCAGTGATATAAATGGCTAAACTGAATTTAACATCAGTGTTCTCTCCCTGTGTATTCCAAAGGGCTGCCATTAGAATTGGTGAAAGTATGGCAGAACTTACAGCAAATGGTTTAGACCATTTTTCTTCACTAACAACTGGGATTGTAAGTCTTCTTGGCAAGTAAAGAGGCAATTCCAGCAAATAGAGAAACAGATTCAATAAATGACACTTCTGATCCCGAGCCCTCAAATCAGAAGGCCTTATTTCTCGTTCTACTTTAACACTTTCTTCGTCCACATAGCCCAGTAATGGTGTTCCAAGCTCACCAAATTCATCGTCAACTGGTAGATTAACAACCCTTTCTTTTTTACTATAAAACAGATACATGATAAACACAACACCGATATACAGAAAGTAAAGAGAAAGAAAGCAGATTGAAAACCAGAAATTGATCCTTCCAAAGATGATGATCGTGAGGAGACAACAGAGGGTGAAAAGGAAGAACAGAACATCCCGAATAAAGCTTGGTTCGTCGACTGTAATTCTGCGGGAAGAAACCAATATACTCAGTAATCCGACGACGAAACATGAGATGAAAATGGCCCCTCCCAATACACTGTTAAGTCCAACATCACCATCATTGGATCGGGTGAAGGAAATTATGCTGGCAAAAACGTCATTAGCACCGTTTCCGAATGGAAGAAGCGTCGTTCCAGCAATTGTTGGGGGTAATTTGAGCACTATAGATAAGCTTTCAACGGAAGGAACAAAGTATTCTGCAGTAGTATTTCCCAGAACATAGAACAACACAACAAGCCACAAAAGAAGCACTGAATACCCAATCACTGGCGATTTTCCACAGCTGCAGTAGAAGATTTCAACATAGTTTATATACCCTTTTCCCCAACAAGCACTGTTCGATTTCAGGAATTCACACTTGGATTTATAATCAGAGAATTTATCAACACCCCTGCAATTACCAATTTCAGGACTTTCATGGAGACTCTGCAGGTGGGTGAAGCCCGAAATTGATTTCTTGGATTGATTAACAGAATTAGAAATGAAATAGAAAGAAATCAGAAAGAGAAACGATATATTGAAGAAGAGATAAAGGAGTTTCTTAGGGAGAGATTTGAAGGTGAAACTACCCATTCACGGACAACTTTAGAGCCGCAAATCAGTCTGTTTCAGCCATGAGAACATATAAAAGAAAGGGAAATTGCATAAATCGTCCTTAACTTATGGGTACACGGAGCAAATGACCCTTAACGTTCTAAAACTGAAAATGATCCGTGGCTACGAAAAAGGTCCCTTCTTAAAGTTCAATGGGAACCATCCAATTTCGCATTCACCCACCATATATATATTTATGTGAATTATGAGTGTCTTGCAAAATTTAGTTAATTTAATTTCAGGGCAAATGAGTTACGTTGTACGCAAAAAAATTAAGTTTTTAAGCTTTAGAAAATAAACATCATCTTTTCACCCGTCTTACCAACTGAATTAATGAGTCATTTATCTGACGATTTTCATTTCCTACTCCCCCCTAACTGGGCTGCAACCATCGCCGCACCCACCGCATTAACTATTATTTGGCAATATTCTAGTCGTCTCTACTGCAAACATCACCTGTCCGTATTAACATTTAAGATGTGTCCAATAAATATTATGGGTTAATATCAACATTAGTCCTCAATCTTTCAACTTTTACACAATCTTGTCCCCAATCTTTTTTCTCACATTGTAGGTCCCCTACCTTTGATATAATAGTTGGGTTTCGTCCTTCCGTTAAGGTTCCGTCAATTTTTCCGTTAAACCCCTATAAATTAACCATTTTACCCTTATACTTTTAAAAGATTGGAGACCAAAAGTGAAAATTACTGTAGATTTAATAAAAATTGATAATAAGAAAATTTGAAAAAGAAACAAATTAAAAATAAATATTAATGAAAAAACCCCACTCCATCGAGCCCGTATTTGTTCCCTGATTGTATTTTGTCATGGATTCATTTACCATGAGAGACCAATTTGAGGTAATTAACTTTTATTTTTAAATATTTATTATAAGGAAAAGTATGATAGACATATATATTCTACCATATGTTTTTATAGTTTTATTAATTATGACAATTTGTAGCGCATGATGTTTTTATTCTAAAAAATTTCATTGCAAGAACAATTTAATTTTTGTTAAAAAATAATAATTATAAACTTATAGAATCCATACAGTATCAATGATATATTAATGGTGATAATTGTAGTTTTGCTCTTTATACATTTCACACATAAATTATTTAAAAACAAATATTAATTATGTCAGAGTTTTCTCTCATGGGAAATGAATCCATGTTAAAATACAATCACAGAACAAATACATACAGGGGTGAGATATGGTTGGAGAGAATAAATTTATTTTTGTATTTTTTAACAATATTTATTTTTAATTTGTTTCTTTTTCAAATTTTCTTATTATCATTTTTTCTTAAGTCTAGGGTAATTTTCACTTTTGGTCCCCAACCTTTTAAAAGTATAAGGGTAAAATGGTCAATTTATAGTGGTTTTAACGGAAAAATTGACGGAACCTTAATGGAAGGACGAAACCCAACTATTGTATCAAAGGTTGGGGACCTACAAAGTAAGAAAAAAGAATAGGGACAAGATTGTGTAAAATTTGAAAGATGGAGGACTAATAGTGACATTAACCCAAATATTATAGACTTAGGCTTTGCTTTTATTAATTCAAAATTCATTAAAAAACACGTAACATTTTACACTTGAGATGGTTCACTATGCAATATCGAACACTAGAATATTTAGGGTAGTGAACTAATAAATTAGGGACAAATTTGCCAATTTTTTGTAAAGGAAATTAGGTATGGAAAGCCAGAATACTTGGATGACCTTGGTGAGTTTGGAATATTTGGCGAGAAAGGTTTCTGGTCTGGAGTTGGGCGAATTAGGCTTTTTTTAAGTGTACAAATTTTGGAGGGATCTTAAAAGGCATGAATACGATTCACTGGATGATGTGACGGGGTAAATACGGCCGCCTATAGACAAATTTTAAAAAAAAAAATTCATGTATAATACGACAAATGCTATTTTATACTACAAATGGCCGCCTATAGACATATAAAGATCATGTATAATACGGCACCTGCTATTTTATCTCATAACTAACTTTTCAAATCACAATCTCTCTCGGTTTTGAACCTACACAAGTGTTGGCATAATTTGTTTTGTTGATTTGATAAGGTACATCTAGAAGTGGGCATTTTTCACCGGAAAACCGACCCGACCGCCGTCAACCGACCGAACCAAATTGAAACCTCTGGTTTTTCACCTTTGGCCAGCCAGTTCGGCCGGTTTTTTGCCCCCAAAAAAACCGGTTCGGTTGGAGACCGGTTTTTGTTGTAAAACCGCTAAAAACTGAACCCGAACCGAGCATCACAAAACCGACCGTGGAGCCAACCGGAAAAACAAGCCGTGCATGACAAAACCAAATTGGGGATGAAAACCGACCTTGTATACCAAATCTTTCAATCTTTTTGCTATGACGTCTGACGGATTTTGGGCGTTTGAGGTTGTTTAGAGGGTCAAAACTGCCTTTTTCTCTGTTTTTTGTCATGTATTTCTTATTTTTTTGCTCGTTTCCGGTTTTGAGTTTTGAATTTAGAGTTTGATTTCATATTATTATATTATAATGTATAATTGTATCCCATTAGTTTACCAATTTGTTATCTTGAGTATTTTGACATAAACTTTTTCTACAAACCAATTAAACGTAAAAATATTCAAACACGACCGCTTGCCGTTCCTAATCGCCACAGTACAAAAAACAAGGCTTCGACAGTCTTCATTGTATAATTAAACACAGTTTTGGCATTTCTTAAAAAAAAAAAAAAGCGGTTTAAACCAAACCGAAACCGGTTGAACCGAACCGAACCGGTTGGGGTTGCACCCCAACCGGTTCGGTTCTGTTCGGTGGGGAGAAATTCTCCACCGAACAAGGGTGATTCAGCGGCGATTTTGCTGGAAAACCAAACCGCCCGACCGATCGCCCACTCCTAGGTACATCATTTCAACTATTAAGAAAATTGTGACACACCTTATTGTGGTTTTTTATTTTTCATAGAAAAATCTGCAATAGAAGACAACATGAAGGGAAACTATATTCCCACTACAATTATTTATCCTTATACCACATTTTTTTTATTCTCTTGAATATCCTTAAATGAAATTAAATCGATAACCTTATTTGAAACTCATTTTTGTTTTTAATGTTAAAAAAGTATTTTCTTTTTCCTCTCACACCACAATCATAATTATCTTAATTTTATTTTTTTAATAATTATTTTTTAATTTTTTATTTAAATAATCTCTTAGTGCGATTTTTATATACAATTATGATTCCACAACTTTAACTTTTAAAATTTATATATTTTTTAAACAATTCAAGCTTAATATATCATATTTTTGCGGTGGATTCATGACGAATGTTTTCAAATTTTTTACTAAAATTTTAAACTTTTACTTCTAATCTTAGTACCTTTATTTTTGTGAGCAAATTTTAGAATAATAAAATAATAATGAATATTTTTTTTCTTTTTTCTTTACGAGTTTTATTTGATTTTTATATATTGATAAGTGCTGTATGTAGTAGTAACTTAATAAAATTGAAGAATCAATATCGCTGACTATAAAATTTCTTTATGAAAAGCAAATAATTTTAAAATTACTAACAAATTTGTTATAAGTATTTTTATATTGAGATTAATAATAATAAAAATATATGATTAAAATAAATAAATAAATAAATAAATTTTGTTCCAATTTTAAAATGAAATGCAGTTTTTGGTGGACTAAATTGATTGCATTTAGAAGTTTTTTTTGAAAATCTGTAAAAATTTAATTGATTGATCAAAAATGTTATAACATTTGTTAATTAGTTTTAATTTCAAAGGTAAAACAAATAGATAAAATTAGGCTTGGGGGTCGGGTCAATCGGGCCAATTTTGGCCCAGCCTGGAGCCCAACCCGACTTGAAGTCGGGTTCCTAATTTTCAAACCGAGACCAGCCCGACAGGCCATCAACCCGACCCAAACCTACCCGTAACGAGTCGGTTTGGGTCGCGTCAGTTTTTCGGGTTTTGGGCTTTTTTTCTTTTTATTTTCTTCTTTAAAAGCTTGGCCCAAATTGGTTGGAGCCCCAACTGAACAAAAAAACCTAATCTGATAAACAAAGTTGCCATTCTCTCTCTCTCTCTCGGATCTTGATTCTCTCTGAAGTAGACATGGTGGCAGTGATGATGGCGGCAGTGGCAGAGTAGCGGCAGAGTATAGCAGGCTAGCGGTGGCGGTGGCGGTGGCAAAGCAGCAGCAGTAGCGGTCGAGGACAGGTAGATGGAGGTGAAGCAGTAGCCGTGGCTAAGTGTAAGAGCAGCAGCGGTGGCCGAGATAGATGGAGGTGAAGCAGCGGCGGAGGCAGAAAGTGGTAGTTTGGTAGTTTGAGTAGGTTGATGATTTAATTCTAAATTGTAAAATTAGGGTTTTAAACTTTCAAATTTGAGTGGGTTGATTCTAAATTGTAATTTGTAAAGGGGGTTGAGAAAGTAGTAGCTTGAGTGGGTTGATGATTTGATTCTAAATTGTAACTTTCCCTAAATTCTTGCCACACAACGGCTATACTTTCCTAAAAGCCATTTTCGAGACATTAAAAAAAAAAATCAGTTCAAACATGTTTAACTTAACTGGGTTGGTCCGGTTTGGTTCAAATCCGGTTTGACCTGTTTGGAAGGTTAAAACCGAAAACCGAACCGGTTCGGTTTGTCAGCCTAAAAACTGCAGACCAACCGGTTTGCTCGAAAACCGAACCAAATCGATTCGGGCCGATTCAGATTACCGGTTTCAACACCCACCCCTAGATAAAATAGATCTAATTTCAGAAGTTAATGGTTTAGGATTCTACTAAGTTAAATTTGAGAGATAGTTTATTTAAAAAAAAAAAAGTTTGAAAGATGGTTCTTTTAAGTTTTTATATGGACATACATAGGCAGATTGATCTCATAAATTTGCTCGTATTAACACTTACGTCAAGATCTTCGCTTTAAGATCCAAATTTGTATATGTTTTGAGTTCAGAAAATTAATGTGTGGAGGAAAATATACGTAGTTCGAAATTATCTTTAAAATAAATCCATAAATTTTGACTTGATTTCATATCAGTTGTGAATAATTAATTTTACGGGCATATATGTAAATTGATAGTGGTTCCGATCTTATTAAAAGTATCAATTAAATATGGTGTACTTATAATGTGGTGTGGGAATAAAAATTTATGGTGGAAATATAATTACCCGAACATGAATAAAGACATTGTATAGCCACTTACATGTATGGTGGACATTGGTTCACAAATTTCGGTTTTGGAGATCGGAA
>CAVNYN010208451.1:0-11923 GCA_963692815.1 Nyctanthes arbor-tristis | reverse complement strand
TATATTCTCTAAATATAATTTTTATCCTTCACATTTCCTTATAATCTTTTTTCGCTTTTCCACCACACGTTTATAATAAAAATACACCACCACTCCCCCCCCCCGGAACAAAAAAAAAAAAAAAAGAGTTATAAAGTAGTCACAAAGAACAAGTCCTAATTTGCTAGATAGAAGAGATCAGTAAACAGTAATACCGCCCAATCCATCGTTGGCCGGGTAGAGAAAGAACCTGTTTACATCAGAGCCAAGAAGCGGAAGGCGTCCCTCTCGAGCGTATAACTTCAAAGCAGTCAATAACCCCCACCGTGGTATCATCTTCATTTACAATAAATCTTAATTGCCCTGCGCTCCCAAACACATTGACGGTAATCAAGAATCTATTGTTTTTCTTTGTATTCATGTTCTCATCTTTATTTTTCTTCTTTTGGAAAACGGACTTCTTTGTCTTCATTTGACCAATAAATAGAAAAAAAAACTGATAGTAAAGATTTGATCAATTGAAGTCAAGAAAGTTGTGTTCAAGGATCAAGGCCGAAGCACCGATAATACCAGCCTTGTTTGCAAGAACCAAAGGCCGATGAAACTGGGAAACAAGAAAAGGGAGACGACTTCGTTGCAGAAGAAGACAAAGTCTGAAGGATGAAAAGGCTGATTTTTTCTACCATTCAAGCCCTGATTTTGAGTTAGATTCTGAAAAATTTGAAAGAAAATGTTTCTAGTTTTTAGATGATGAGCGATAGACAGGAAGAATTTCTTGTAATAATGGTATTTATTCTTGTGGACTTGTTATGACAAAGTTAATATATATCTGTATATAATACCAATTAATTACATACATAAAATATTCCCTAAGGTAAGTGTTAGGTGACATTTGTTGTTTTATAAAACACAAGTGTGTATTATTATTTATAATCAAAGTTAAATAAAGAGACAAGCTCCACCAAATAATGCATCCTTACATAGTAGCCATATCAAGAGGAGCTATTAACTAATAGTGATTGCATTGGGGATGAATTTCTCTTACCAAGATTTTTAAATTAAACCAATCAAATTGAATTTTTAAAATGTTGTTGCCATTTTCCTGTTTGTTAAAACTTCAATTGAATTAGTGTTTGAGCATCTCCGATATCACTTTATTTTATAGTTTTATTATATGTTTTAATGAACAATAACATCTAATGTAATATATATATAAGTGTGGTTCTAGTTCTATAAGATTTCTAACTCTGTAAGATTTCTACTCTATAAGATTTCTGGTGATATCATTTTTTTTGTATTTTTTTCTCTTTTTTTTGGAAATTGTTACGCTAATTTATTAAATGATATTCACTTTTCCCTTTATTAACTCATATCCAATCATCAATTCATGGTATTTTCTGTAGCCAACTATTTTGAATTAGGGATCTGTCACTTATCAAATCGAACATGAAACTAATTGAGAGTTCTATTTCAAAAAAAATTAATAGTGATCTTTATAATTCGAAAATACATGCATAGTACGTCTCTGAATGAATAAATTTCTAAAAATCTGTAAATTTATTGTAAATTTCAATTTTTAATGATTTTTGAAGAAAGTTTTATATGGTTATTATAGTTACATTAATCAAATATTTTTTTTTAAAATTATAGTACTCCAATTTTCTGGTTCTATAATTAATATAAATTAAAACTTTTTGATAATTTCTCATGGAATAAAAATTCAGTTTGTCGTTTTCAATATGGTCTTGCTGTATCAAAAAAAAAAAAGAAAAACGAATCAACTGGTGCAAAAAGTGTTACTAACAAAAAAATTCAAATATAATAGAATGATTATAAAACTTATGCATCATAATGCTAATATGACTCAACTAGCTGTATTAATAATTTATCTAAAATTTTTGTATAAAAATTCATTAATGTTTGTTATTAGAGTAATTCTATGGAGAGATATTTATCTTACATGAATAACTGATATTAGTTCTCTTCCCTTCCCCTACATCCAATGTTAAAAAAAAAAAATTAACTAGTGCAAAAAGTATTACCGACAAACAAACCAAAATATGATAGAATGATTATAAAAGATTATGTCTCATAATACTAATATATGACTAAATTGGCTGTATTAATAATTTATTAAATTTTTATATAAAAATTCATTGACATTTGTTATTAGAATAATTCTAGGTAGACATATTTATATGATATGAATAACTGATTTTTGTTAGTTGGCAAACATGAATTGATTGTTTATATGCAAGTAGTGACTTTGAAGGCCCACAAGGATATATCCAATATGTGGTTGACAACTAAACATATCACTTTTTATGCCAGATAACTGTCTCCTTAAAATTACTACGGTTATCATTACTTTTAGATATCGTGCAACGCACGAGCAAGAATTCTAGTTTTGTTAAGTCCAGAAAAGGGCTTTGAAATTTATTACTACTAAATTATACTGGTGTGGTTCTCTAAAATTGGAGAACCAAACCACAATCTATTTTCAAAAGTTGATATTTAATAAAGACTTTGTTAGAGCATATTTGTAGGGATTTGCCCTTTAGAGTAGAGAGCATCTTAAGTTTAAAGAGTCTGAGATTACTCTTACACGCTAAATAATTGGATTGAAGCATTGACTTTGTACAAAAGACTTGGGAATTTTAGAAATTCATTTATTTGGCCAACATATGCAGTCATGGCTATTACAATAATCGTAATAAATATGAGTAATATTTACATTATTAGTTGGCCAACAAATCATAGCATAAGACGTTAAATCGTAAGTTTGATTAACTATACTGATTATTGTAAGTTTGATTAACAAATCATAGCATAAGACGTTAACTCGTAAGTTTGATTAACTATACTGATTGCAACATAAAGTAGTCTAGATAGCTAGCATTGTTCAGTAAATAAAAATTGGTCGATGTATTGAAGAGACAAGCTATTTACTGAAAATAAATTCAATTACTTTAACTTTGTTTGATTCTCTTTATCAATTCTCTTTATAATTTCACCTACTACTGATCTGACTCACTGATTTAACAATTGCTCATTTATAATTATAAATTTCAAACTTTTATTAAATATATACTGTTCATTTCACCTCATTATAATTTCTCATTATAAAACAACGTCCATAGTGAGAATCAAAAATCACTAATCATTTAATTTCACTTTATGTGATATCACTAATATTGACAAGTAGCATTACCAACCAATAGAAACTCATATATCTATACAAGACCCAGATCATGACGTGTGAGTTTTCTGGTACCGCAAAACACAAACAAAATTTGGATTTAAGGACTAGAGATATGCACGTGGATTTAAAGGCTACTTGTATAGATATGAGTTTCTATACAAGACCCAGATAACAAAAATAACTCATATCCATGGTTAGTGAAAAGTACGAGAACATACTTTATATAAATTATAGGACAACATATTAATAAAAATATATAGTAGCCTGGTGGTTGAAACTTTAATCGCCAACCACCAAAAATAGAGTTTGAATCCACACAGGAGCAATAAGGGGAATTATTTTCTTTCAAAATTCTAGTCCACGATTAGTAACGGAATTAGCAACAAAAGTTTATTGTTAATTAGTAACGCTTTTATCCGTTGAAAATTTAGTAACGACTTTAGCTACCATGGAATTAGAAAGAGATTTAGTATCAGAACGGAAACTAACAGAATTAGCAACAAAAGTTTGTTGTTAACTAGTAACGCTTTTATCCGTTAGGAATTTAGTAACGACTTTAGCTACCATGGAATTAGAAAGAGATTTAGTATCAAAACGTTTCCGTTACTAACAGTCCATTAGCTACAGATTGACCCGTTTAGCAACGGAAATTTCCATTGAAAATCGTATATTTTCTTGTAGTGTGAGAGACATGTTTATCTGACATAAAAAACTGACATGTTGTCCACTATATATTGAATGATTTTGGCCTGTAAATTCACGACTTATATATAAACAACCAATCCATATTTGTCTGTATTGACAACAAAGCTCGACGTGTTAAAAACAAAGAGTCACAGAAAACTAGTGATTATATGTCCTTTGTGTATCAAATGTGAGATTATCTATCTAAAATTTTGAAGTAATATACGCACAAAGAACATTAAAACATAAACAAATTAAAGAATAGTTAAGAGACTTCTAATTTTCAGAAAATTCCATGTTTTGGGAACAAGTGATCTGAACAGTTCGATTTTAAAACTACAGTATCGACAACAAACCTCAACATTGTTTTCATCTCTATTGACTACAAATCTTGATGGACTTGAACTACGTAATACATTTATATAGTGATGTAGAACTAATCTACAACTCACACAAATCTATCAACTTTTGGATTGCAAATCAAAAAAGATACACTCAATTCTTTATTTGAAATCAACTGATTTACAATAGGCCGGAACTACTAAAATATTCATCCCCATCATATGTAGTATAATAATCAAGAATCTACTGCTCTCCGCGTTCACAGTCTCATTGTTTTTCTTCTTTTTCGGAACAGATTTCTTCATTTTCACAACCATGCATATTTGGGATTCTAACTGTAGTCAATCAATAAAACTCAAAAGGGAAGAAAATTCAGCTAATGAAAAGGATTTACTGCTGTGGATATTATCCAATCCAATATAATAATGCTGAAGTTTGACTTGCCAATTAATTTTGAAGCAAAAATTAAACCGTAGTGTTCTTGTAATGTTGACAAAACATCGACGTTACATCACAAAACAAGGTTCCATGAATCCATATGCATATATACCTAAACCGATCCATAAGATGAATAATATTTCATAAGAGCAATATGTGTAATTATAATATTTTATAAGAATGTATAGGGCATATATATATATATATGGAGAAGAAAATTGAAAGGATGAAACATTTAATTAATTTCAACACTGAAATGACATAATTTTGAGAACACTGAAGGACTTTTGAAGCCAAGCTTGCCATCCTCCTTCTTTCTGAGCAACAATCCGCGATCTTGTTTCATTCATTTGCAGCTGGCTTTGCTTCTTGAATAAGATGAAGTTCCTTACTTGGCATGCTCCTATTAATTCTGTTGGATGAAGACCTGAAACAAAATATTTCTCAGAAATAATATTGAAGATTTTCCAGCACTAGCCAAGTAAGTTGTACTCATCTAATAAAATGATATCACGTGACAGTTTATATAAACCAACTTATAATTAAACAACCTATTTATTACCAGACACTAGATTAATCTAGCAAGGCGAGGTGGTATATATACCGCCCAGTCCATAGTTGGCCGGGTAGAGAAAGAAGCTGTTGGCATCTGAACCAAGAACCGGAAGGCGTCCCTGGCGAGTGTACTTCTTCAAAGCGATCTCAATCACCCGGATGGTCTTATCGTCTTCATTTACCACAACTCTTATTGGCCCTGTACTCCCAAACACATTGATAGTAATCAAGATTCTGTTGCTTTTCTTTGTATTCGAATCCTCATCGTTATTTTTCTTCTTTCTGAAAACCAATAATTTCTTTACTTTCATTTGAACAGGGAAGGAAACTGATAGTTGAACTGATGAAAAAGGATAGATTTTCGTAATATTGCACCAATAATACCAGCCTTGTTTCCATGCAAGAACCAAATTAGGCCGATGAAAAAACGAGTAACAATAGAGCTGAGAGCTTCATGTAATGGTATATGTTGGTCATGTCTGGGGGAGTTATTGGCAAAATTATATCAAATTTAGGCACCATGCATGTTGTTTTTTTTTTTTTTTTTTTAATTGGGTCACTGGAGCTGAAATAAAGATAACCTTTAGTACTAAATATATAAATATATATTATGATGCATCCTTAAAAAATAAAAAAAAAGAAAAAAAACTATCAAGGTAAACCATTAACCAATGGTGATCGTTTTATTTAGACACACCCAATATAATTTTTACACACACAAAGCAATTGTACGTTTAATATTGCTCAAAAGTATTTCCACTCAACAAACAAGCACGACTGCTTGATATTATTTGTTTCCTCGCAAAATGGAACACTTATTCATTCTCTCTTTTATTTTTTGTCACTTTTTGATCACTTGATTATGAATTTCGCAAATGTACATATCATTGACAAGTAATAATAATATAATAATAATACTATTATTGTACCGTTTCTGATTGATTTGCCTTGTTGCTTTGATCCCAATTTTAACTTGAAATTGAACACTTAATTAATGATATCTTCTAGAAAAGTTTTAATATTGTATTTGTACCAAGTTGAGCAATGGAAATAGAATATATATATATATATATAGTTCATCAATTAGTTGTACTATATTAGAAAAGTTTTTGTTTATGGTACCACAAACACGAACTTTGAGCAGCAATGATTTTCGTATTTACAATTATTAAACTAATGTGCAGCACTTTCTGATAATTAAGCACCTGGATATCTCTTGATATCATTAATATTCTAAACAAATCGAATAAGCCATTTGAGTTTAAAAGATGAAAATCATACACTCCCTCCGTCTCAAATAGAAAGTACCTATATAATATTTTAACTTCTTTTTCTTCTTTAATTAGCAATAGGAAACGCTTTATTTAACAAATTAATGGAGCAAGAGAGAGCATATGGAGTAGAAAAGATGAATCCATTTCAATTCAATGAGATAATGTGTTACGACTCAAGGATTTCTGGAGCCACGCAAGCAATCCCCCTCTTTTCCGAGCAATAATTTGAGACCTCGCTTCAGTCATGTGTGGATGCCTCTGCCTCTTGCACAAAATGAAGCTCCTTACTCCATGTGATCCTATTGATTCTGTTGGATAAAGAGCTGAAACAAGCCTTTCAAAGAATCAAATGTCGGGGGGAAAAAATACCTCAATGGCTGATAGTAGAAAATTCACCAAACATAATGTAAATCTAGAAGATATTATTTGCTTAATTCCAACTATATATAAGCAGAAAATGGGATTCAAATTAATCTAAACTACAAAGGAAAATTAAACACAAATCTCAGGGGATTTAAGAAAATTAAAATTGATGAAGGAGCTCTGCATGTGGTTAATAGTTATACCATCCAAACCAGCATTAGCAGGGTAGAGAAAGAAACTGTTGACATCACAGTCAAGAACCGGAAGGCGTCCTTCACGGGTATATAATTTCAAAGCAATCTCAATCACCCTCGCAGCATTATCATCTCCATTCACAACAAATCTTAGTGGCCCTGCACTACCGAATACATTCACTGTAATCAAGAACCTATTGTAATTCTTTGCGTTCATGATCTCATCATTTTTCTTCTTTTTGGGAACAGATTTCTTCATCTTCACATCCATATTTCGGATTCTTTCTTTTTTTTTAGGCAACCAATAAGCTTGAGGGAGAAGAGAATTGAGTGAATGAAAAGGATTGACGGGTGGATTTTGTTCAAGGATCAAGGCCGCGATACAACAATATCTACGGGTTTATATTCAGGAATAGAATGAATGGAGCAAGCATGAAAGCTTACAAAGCACGACTTGAAATGGTTCTTGATGAAGGAAAGAGTTTTGTAGTTTTTTTTGACATGAGAAGAGTAGTTTCTGAGTGTTGGTATTGTATCTGTACCATTGTTTATATATGTGGAGTAGTTAAGAATAATAGTGTTAATATATATCGATTATTGAAGCATGGGTTCATGCATATGCCGTGAGGTCACTTGTCAGGTGCAAGGTAGTTATTCTCGTTAATTTCACATCGAATAAATAAGAAATCAATAGCTAAAAGTTCAGACAACTCTTAATAAGGTTGATCTTTTAAAATAGAAACATGATCCTTAGTATGGTATCAGTCTCATTGCACCTTGAGGAGATGTTTGATCCAATTAAGACTAAAATAATGAGCACATGAATTTTAAAATTGATATGTTCTGATGACATATTAAGGGGTATAAACCTCAAATTGAATATATGAAATCATCAATAACATATATAAGACTTAATTACTCCTCTTAATAAGGTTAACTTTTAATAAGATGGAAAACTCCTAATTTTAATACTACCAAAACACTAGTTTCTTCTACCACAAAACATGAAAAAAGACAGGTCGGGTCGATTGTATAAAAGCAGTATCTCGAGACAATGTCCAACAGACATCGATCAGTTCCATCAAGAATGCTGTCTGTTAATCAAATTCAAGTTGAATAAGATGCATGTAGCAAGCTATTTGTTTTTTCTTTTTGAAGTACAATTACAATCCGCATCAGGACACTATAAGTGTATATAGATATATATACTTCTGAAACACATCGCATAGAAATCGACAATACAAACCCCTATACAGAGGACTACAAGAAATTAAACTCCTACACATGAGACTACAAAATAAAACCCCACATGGGGGGATTCAAACTTGGGTCCTCTATGTCCCACGGCATCAAACTTAGTCCCCTAACCAAATGAGCTAACACTTCATTGCCGTAACAAAGTGTTTATCACCACATTAATTAACATTTAATTATAAACAATTCAGTAGTATAAAAAACATCTGCCTAGGACAAACAGGTTAGGTGCGAGGACTTGCCGTACAACTAAATTTTTTAGTAGCAATAATTAGCAAGATTCTAGTCAAATTAATGCTGAAGAAAGCATAAACAAGCTGAGAATCAAATACATGGGGCTAATTAATTAATTTCTTGATGTCATGAAATGTGTGGCTGTTCGAGTTTTGAAAGGTGCAATGAGGATATGGGAAAAAATAAAAAATCTTTCTTCCTGAATTGAAATTATAACTTCAAACATGTAGAGAGACATAACTATAAAACAGCAAAGAAGCTACACTAGTGCCGACTACTAAGAATTCAATTCGATACTCGGAAACGCCTGATTTGAACAGTCCAGAAAATGGAAACAATAATAGCAATTCTTCTTCTTCATGCTAGCAAATAACTTATACGTATAAGCAATGACCTACTTAGTAATTGAAGGATTGAACCATTAATTTACACGGGCTGTAACACACAGAATTATGAATTTAATAATTCATAGGGCTAACATTAATTATATATATATATATATAAATTTAAAAAAAAAAATTTGGCCGACATGGGCTAATTTGTGGCTGCATCCGCTCCTATATTGAAGATTTGAAGTAACACGTCGACATTGAAGAATATTACAAAGTGATTAACTTCTTTAGGTCGGGACAAGTGATACTACCCTATTCGAGTTGAAGCCCTAACGTTCAGCTGATATTCTTGCACAATCGATACCGGATAAAGAAAGCACAATCCTCGTACTCACCCATTAATAACTCAATTGTATCCAAATTTATATTTTTATGCAAGATGTTTGTCAATGGAGTAGTACTCCAACTTTATAATCTTGTGATAGTTTGTATAGGATTTTGTATGGTTCTGTGGAAAGTTCGGTCTATGCCCCTCTTCTGTGTAAATATTTCTTTTTGGAATAAAAAAGTAGGGGTGTATCCTAACGCCCTCCCCTCCCAAGGAACAGAGGTGAGATGGTGGCCTAAAATCCCTCCAAAGTTCAGTTGGTGTCTCCATTTAAATTTAATTTTAAAAAAAAAAAAAAAAAACCTCTATCGAGTACTGTAAGTGTTGTTTACTTTGAAAGTTGGCGACTTTTGACTTATTACTAGTTTATCTGCAATAACCTAAAAGTTAGAGCTAGATCCCCCGACACTTATAATTCGGCCTAATTTTGACTTGCCAAACTCTAATTATCTTATGTCTATTATTATTACTACTAATCTTGAATTTTCAAATCTTTTTTAGGCAACGAGCCTTTCAGTGGAGAAATTGTCTCTTGGTTTTGAGGACAAATAATTTTTATCCACGTTATCCACTGCTCAACTGAGCTTTTTTTTGGAAAACTATTTTCATTTTCTGTAGTTTTAGTGGATAGGTGAACATAATTTATTTTAGACCAAGGGTTTGTTCTAGTGGTATAAAATCAGGTTATTTGATTCAGTTTTGAGTCACCATCATCACATGTACTATCTCCAAAGAAATTAAGAGTCTATTTGGCATTATTTATTTTTTCTATTTATAAATTTACATACTATTAATTTGACAACTACTCAACAATCACCACATATTTTAAATTTTCATTAAATCTCTACTACTCATTTTCACTCTTTATAATTTTTCTTTATAAATTTCATTTATAAACTTAGCTAAAGGGGCCTAATTTTGATTTGAAATATGTACAATGCAATGTCAGGCAATGACGGCTCACGGTAGTGTCGTTTTCTTTAGAAGTAGACAAGCACGTGGAATTTAACGTCAAAATTGTTGGCGTGGGGCTTCAAAAAGTTTTCGATAACATTTAAGCAAATTGCACAGCTAGCCAAAAATATCAATTTTTGATGACTTTTTGCAGATATGTTAAATTTGAATAGTAAAAATATCATTAATGCACGGTTTCACCAATCTTTCTAGGAAGATAGGTCAAGCTCTATTTTTTAAGTATGATATTTTATGTGGCACAAAATCTAACAAAAACAACTCTACATATTAGATTTGTGCCATGTGATAGATTAGACTTCATTTTTTGAGTTTAATCTATCTCTTTAGAAAATTTTTGAATTTCATTGACCCCTCCCCTCACATCTTAAGACCCCGCACCAAAAAAAAATGATAATAATAACTAAATAGTTATGATTTCTCATTTTTTTTCTCTTTTCAACTTTACTTCTTGTTTCGTGAGCCCAAAATACTTTTTCTTGTAAATTTTTCTTTTTTGAAGAACTTTCTCTTGTATTTGATGATGAAGTCTACAAGCAAAGAACTTGAGTTTACACAGGATGTTTTATCCAAGTATTATTTAATTTTTATTTAGTACAAGTCTATGTGAAACTTTGGACCATACCATCAGTTACATATAAAGGGAAAGCTTTTTAACATGCAACATGGTTTGCAGCAATATCATCAGTCATCGCAAGCATAAATTTTTTAAACTAATTTTAGGTATGGTTTAAGTTAAATTATAAAGGAGACTATGTCATTTTTTTTTTTAATTTTTATGTATTATGACATTTATAGTGTAAATTTATTTCTAATAATTTATTATACAAAAAAAACTTTCAGGGGTAGCCCTTGGGAAGGGGGCTCCGTCCCCTTCTAACCCCAACTCTAAATCCAATTTGATCTTATATAAAATCTTAAATTCGTCCCTTGTATATAATTATATGATTAATTTCGTTCACCCACCAACTAATGGGAGTGCTATACGAGTGATACTAGTTTTTAAATAGTCTTTCTAGAACTGACACGTTAGTCCAGAGAGATACTGCGGACAATGCTTAAGAATTCCAATTCAGCGCGTGACTCCGTGCCAAATCGCAGATTCTAAACCGTGGATTGCAGCTAGATATTTAATGAGTCTCTTACGTCACCAGTTACCCACAAAAGTATTCATTTATCATCAACCCAATTGCTCCATAAGCATTTCAGCCCAAAATTTTGGTTCACTTTTTTCTGCTCTCATTCTATCAACTGGTTTATCCTTTGACTCTTCGAGCTGAAAAAGATCATCTTTTTAATTTCCTATGGAGAACTTGTTGGGTTTGCTAAGAATCAACATCCTCAGAGGCATAAATCTTGCTGTAAGAGATGCTAGAAGCAGTGATCCTTATGTGATCGTTAAGATGGGCCATCAGGTGTGTGTGTGTGTGTGTGTGTGTGTGAGAACAGTTTCACTCTGTTTTTCACGCCCCGAATTTTTTAGCTTTCACCTTTTTAAGAAAAAGAAGAAGCAATTTTAATTCTTGATTTGAGTAATTGGGATGATTCTACAACATACTAATGGATATGGGAATATTCCAATTCTTGTAACAGAAACTAAAGACTCGCGCCGTGAAAAAGAATGTGAATCCTGAGTGGAATGAAGAACTGACTCTGTCTATTTCTGATCCTAATCTTCCAATCGAGATTGTAAGTACCTTTTTTTTTTTTTT
>CAVNYN010208448.1:0-10561 GCA_963692815.1 Nyctanthes arbor-tristis | reverse complement strand
CTTTCAAATGTGAATATATGAACTTGACCATCATCTGTTGGGTTTTTTCTCTCTTTCTTTTTTATTTTGTCTCCTTCCTTCCATTTTTTTTTTGGGTGGGCTTGTTGAATGACACCAAATGTACAGATGATGTAATGTAATATATATTACTAGTTACCATGTGATTTTAAAAAGGTGTGATGATGTGCTGATATTATGACATATATCACTATCTAGATAACACTCCTAGCGGGTTGTTGCAGGTTGGGTTGGTTTGTTCTTTTTTTGTTTTTTTTTTTTTTGTTTTTAATTCCGAATCATTTATTTAGTTTATGTACCAACCCATGACAAGATTAAGGTAAACGAGGCGCAATAAATATGTATTTCCAGTCATAAGTAAACATTATTAAAGAGTGATGATGCCTTTCTGTCATTTGTCCAATATAAAAATAGACAAAGCCAATGGGCTGAACTATTTTATTTTAAAAATAAAAGTTAGTCAAATTAATTGCACATGAATAAAACCAACATGCAAGTCGCAAATTCACATTCTTCTTTTGATCTATGAGTATTAAATAATCAACCAATTAATAGGTCAACAAATTTTCAATTGGTATACTTTTGGATCTACATGTATTATGAGTAGATGATGATTAGGTCCAACATCGAAATAGAAAAAGCCAATAAAAATAAAAGTTGATCAAATTAATTGCACATGAATAAAACCAACATGCAAGTCACAGTAGCAAATTCACATGCAACTTTCGAAACAAATTCTCACTTATCTAAGAGCATCTGCAATGAAGCTGTTAAATTTTATAGTTACATAAGCAAAAAAATGAACTTTAAGTGATTGTCATATGTAGACATTCTAAAAATCTAACTATCAATTATTGATGCATTGAAGATATTAAATTGTATGGAAGTGTAAAATTTAATTATAAACAAAAGTTATTGGTCATTTTTTATATTTATCTCCCCAAGATTCAATAATTAACTATTACTATAAGAAATAAGTAAAAGAATATTGTATTTGGTTGCTAAAATAGTTGTTAATTTCAATAATAAAACTAACTTGGTCTCAAAAAGATTCGTTTAACAATTTTGATTTAACACCTAGCTCCATAGTGGATGTTCTAATTCAATAGCCTGCCCCTACTTTCTTTCTTTTTTTCCCTTTTCTTTTTCTTTTTTTTTTTTTTTGCACTTCTTTTCAAGGGATAATGGACCTACTTTAATCTTGTTTGGTTAATGGATCGACGTTCGAGTAGTAATTTATAATTTAGTAGTAATTTATAATTTGTTATATAGTTTCGCTTGTAAATTGGTTTTTGAAAGTTCAATTTGGAATTTTTTCGAAAGTTCAATTTGGAAATCAGTACAACGAACTTGAAACCTAACGACGATTAAAACAATCATTAAACAAATGCAAAGCTAATGAAATTATTCTCATTTTTATTCATTCATAAACTAAAGCCATAATTAACCATTGTTACAGAGTTTACTCGTTTTCTTTTGACTTTTAACAATATAAAAAATTTTTGTTAGATATGGCTTAGCTAGCCATGTGCAGTTTTTGTTTTTCTATTTTTTTCCTAATAAGCAACAGCTTGGAGATCAAGTCGTCTGAAGATCTGAGGTTTCTGAGACGTTTTGATAAGTTTATTTTTCAATTATTTAATTTGGTTTTGGGCACCGACGAGTAATGAGACAGCAAACCAATAAACTATTCGAAATTATATGAATAAATTTTCAATTAGAAATTAAATATTAGTCAATAATGCAATAAGATGCAAAATCTGAATAATATCTCCTTTGCTATTCTCATTGTCAAAACTTGTTTAAAAAATATTGGGTAAATTGTATCGTATCCCCCCCCCAAAAAAAAAAGAAACTATATAACAGCTTAATATACTCCCTCCTTCTTGCAAATATGGCCCTCTTTTTATTTTCACAATGTTTGAAAATGTTCAATAAAATTTGTTGGAAAAGTAACATTAACAATTTTTCTTATATATGCCCTTTTTCCATTATTATTCCACTTTAACTCTACTTGCTTAATAATAAGTAATAATGCATATTAAATATGGACATATAAGAAAATGAAAAAAATTTAACAAGGAAAGCAAATTACAATTTCATCCGGATAATGAAAAAGTATATGCACGCACCATCTAAGGAGCAGAGCGAGTAATTTTAAGAATAGTGCTATTTATCTAAATTAGATATCAATCTTCAATTTAGTTGGCATTTTTTTACTAGATATGTAGTGAGTAGATGTCTCAATGTCTTTATAATTATCCGCCCATCTCCCAATAATAAAATGCTAATTAGACTGGAGACTAGAGATGACAATGAACAGGATCAGGACGGATCGGCGCCAATTCATTTTACCTTACAAAAAATTTACAAAACCATAATCTGCTCTATGATCCACGACTTGTGGATTGCAATGGTACATATCAGAGTGGATCAAGACTTCGATGAGCCAAACGATCCACGAAACTACTTTTTTTAATTTTTTTTTTTACATCATACATAACACAACTCTAATCTCCTAACTTGGTTTTGACATCAACATGCATTACATTACAATCTATAGTAACAATAAAATGAATAAAGTTAAATCAGTATCAAGTATCATCTATCAACCAAGTTAAATCATGGTTTAATAGTGGCTATTGACTATTGTTCTTGGCGACTTCTGAAAGTTTAAAAGTTAAACACTTTTTTTAAGTGTATTGGATCGATTCAGACGACCCTGATTCGATCTGATCCGTTATCCTTTGGCGGATCTCTAATTCTACCACGATCTGCTCCACCGATCCACGGATCGGGAAACTTTTTCTCAAACAAATCATGTATTTGTTGGGTCTAGTGCCGATCGGATTTTTCTGTCAACTGTACTAGAGGCCGATCTCCAATATAGATAAATAGCATTACCCTAATTTTAATTCTAAAAGTACTGAATTTTCAAAAAAAATATTGTGTTCATTACTATATCTAGAATCGTATTGCTTAAAAAATAAATATTTCATGAATTTTATCTTCTCATTGAGGGCTTCAATTATCGATAAAAGCTAACAAGAAAAATATACATACAAAAAATGAACATAATGAGTGTAAATGGTTTTTATTTTTTTATTTTTTGTGAAACGAAATGGTTTTTATTTTTTGAGTATATACAATGTAACAATATTTATTGGGCATATGGAGCAAATGAAATATACATTATATTTACAAGGAAAATCATTTTGAAAGCAGAAATGTGCATTGTATACTACTTCATGTTTTAATAGATCGGAAATTATATACTAGTGTTAGTATACGGGTGGCGGATGTAGAATTTTTTCAGCACTGGCTGAAATGGAAAATAGCACGGGCTGAAATGGAAAAAATTCAATTCCACCAAAGGCATATATAAAAAAAAAATTCCCTATTTAAATTATAAAAAAATTTCGGGCCTGGACGAGCTCCCATTGGATCGGCCAATGAGTATACCGCTTGAACGGTGAATCCGACAGTACGATCAATTGTAGGTGGGAGAAGAATGGCGAAAGAAGAGAATTTGGGAAGAAAAGGGGAAGAGGGTGACATACACGATATGAAATAAAACAAGTTGAATGACTTTTGATAGATTGACATGTTATTGTGTCTCATTCAATTGACATGAACAAGTGAAGACGAGGTGGGTACGTGCATGGTTATATTTTATTTGTGTACACTCACGAAGTTAGAATAATAGTCAATATTTAATGCATCTCCTTAATGCATCCTCTATAAACGAGAGATGTGGTTGGCCATTTCAAAGCACGCAAAGCACAAGTGCACTATCACTCAGTTTACTTACTACTCCAATTCAACTTTGTAGCAATGGCTGCCCCAAACGCCAATGCCACTCCATTTTCATTTGAAGATTTGAAGATACAGCGCTCTGATTTTCCCAAAGATTTTATCTGGTACAGCAACATCAGCTTACCAGGTATATACTATGCATATTAATGACGTTCAATAACCATCATGTTAAAAGGTTTTCTTGAAAATGTACATATATCGATCAGGTTGAAGGTGCTTGGGCCACCGATGGTAAAGGCCGGAGCAACTGGGATGTCTTCACAAAGACGAACCCTGATAAAATTCATGGTGGCGCTAATGGCTGTATTGCTATTAACCAGTATAACTTGTTGAAGGTAATTCTGAGATAATTATTACCTTTATATTTTCTTCTTTCTTTCGGTTATTCAGGTCGAGTTTAGGCCTCATTTTCTGAGCAGTTTGTGTTCATGACGTTCCATAACGTTGCAGGAAGACGTGAAACTGATAAAGAGACTCGGGTTCAACTCTTACAGATTTTCGATTTCATGGACAAGAGTATTGCCGGGTCGGTAAATATATAGCCAGAAATCAATTGTGTTGAAGAATAGCATTTTATCCAGAATTACTACCAGATGTTTACTGTAATCATTTGTATTATTATAGGAGGAAGATTATCAGGTGGCGTCAACAGAGAAGGAATCAAATACTACAATGATCTCATAGACTCGCTCCTTCTTGAAGGTTGATTATTATGTGCTCGTATATATTATTCTATTTTAGAAAGACGAAAATTCTTCTTGATTAATCTCTTTACATATTTACTTTGATTTGTGTAGACATTATGCCTTGCGCAACTCTTTTCCACTGGGATCTTCCGCAATGTTTGGAAGATGAGTACAATGGCTTCTTAAGCCCTCGAATTGTGTAAGTAACTCAGCAAAGTTCAAGGGAATTGAATTGATATGTCTAGAAATTAAGAAGATCTTGCCTTGATACTCTTTTATTTTAACAGGGACGATTTTTGTGAGTTTGCCGAGCTATGCTTTTGGGAATTTGGAGATAGGGTGAAACATTGGATCACACTGAATGAGCCATGGTCGTACACTCTTGATGGATATGTGAAGGGTAAACATCCACCTGGTCGGGGAGACACTCATGGCCACGTTACTTCAAGTTCGAGTGCCGTCCATCATCGTTCTTTGCTCTTTGCTTCACACTCGAGTACCATCCATCGTCATCGTCATAGAGCTAAAGCCCATAGACATAGAGCTCCTACAGTTGGCAATCCGGGCAAAGATCCATATACCGCAGCACATTATTTGATCCTTTCACATGCAGCCGTGGTTGATATATACAGACAAAGATATGAGGTAGTTACTTGCTTACCATCTATACAATCACAGATATGATTTTGCATAATTATCTGCGCATACTCTTACTTGATCAAATATCATTTGCAGCCACATCAGGGAGGCAAGATAGGAATGACTAATGTAGGAGCTTGGTTCCAGCCACTCACCGACACACAAGAGGACAAAGAGGCTGCCTCGAGGGCCCTCGACTTTATGGTGGGATGGTTTGTAGCACCGATGGTGACGGGTGATTATCCACCTGTCATGAGGGAAAAAGTCGGAGACCGTCTTCCCACATTTACACCTGAACAAACTAAACTAGTCAAAGGATCATATGACTTTCTGGGTATAAATTATTACACAGCCAATTATGCTTCCAATCATCCAACAGCTAAACCTATCTCACAACCAAGTTATGATAAAGATAAGCAAGTCCTAATGTCAGGTAATCAATTAATTAGTATATATACAATACACCATTTCCCATTTTAGTTATAAAGATTAACCAAAGAACATGGTTTGATGCTTATTCTAACAATCCTTTTCAGGTGTAGATGCACATGATAATTTTATTGGTCCACTGGTACCACTGGTATATATGCTTTTTAACTTTCTAATAAATGAAATATATAGTATCGTGTCTTCAATGATCAATTTACATGTGACACGATCGTGTTTTTCTTATAAGTCATCTCACTTTTAAATTAATATGCTTGTATTGATGATTTAATAGTGTCACTCTGTTCCTGTGCCATTCATTGTTTCATTTATTGGGGCCAAGTAGTTTAGTCCTTGCTTCCGGTGCTTACTGTTTTTTCTTGATGTCAGGGTGATTCAGGTTGGATTTATATCGTTCCGCATGGAATACACCAGCTGTTGATGTTTTTAAAGGATTCATACAATAATCCTCCCATCTATGTTACTGAGAATGGTATGTTAGTATAATTACCACATACTCACTTTGTAGCATAAGAAATATTTTCGAGTCATTATCATCAATAGAATGTGATTATATGGGATATCTTCATTTATTTAGGGGTTTATGAGGAGGACGATCCTTCCCTAACAGTTTCAAAAGCTCGAATTGATCCAACAAGGATCAAATATCACAATGATCATCTCTTTTACGTTAAGAAAGCAATGGAGTAAGTCATGAATTATAAATTATTTAATTACTCAGACTAAATGGAAAATTGCAAAACATGAAAGTAATTGATAATCTTGTCAAAGATGTTCAATGTTTGTGAATTTCTTTTGCTTCCAGCGAAGGTGCAAATGTGAAGGGTTACTTCGCATGGTCAATGTTTGACAACTTTGAATGGGCTGATGGATACAGTGTTCGATTTGGCTTGGTTCATATAGATTATATGAGTGGCGATTTGACAAGAACCCCAAAGACATCTGCTATATGGTTCATGAATTTCTTGAACAAGAAGGACATTTTATCAAAGAAACAAGCTTATCAAAATGAAGAAGAAAATGGCTCCGCGAAAAGGCTAAGAAGCACCTAGATGTGTTATTGATCTGTCGTTTCATTGGTAATATTGTTGTGTGTTGAATTATGCATCCTTGGTTTTCCTGCATTGTCCTTCTATTTCTTGCACTGATGTTTCCTTTTGCTCGTGATATTGAATAAATGGAAGTATTATTTTGAAAATGAATCTCTTAAGTTGTTTAATAATTTAAGCTTATAATTTGTCGATTACGTTATCTCAATATTCTACAAGTATTATATTCCAGCCCTTAAAATTTCAGAATGTTCTTGAATTTTTGAAAAGTTAAAAAGAGCGACTATAAGTTGATATTCATTAATTGGCTTGCTTGATCCATTGTAAAGGAGTTTGAGTTGCAAAATCAAACTATTGTGCAAATGAAGGATTAAAGGCAAAAGCAACTCGTTTTCATTGCCGGTTACAACGATGAAGGAGGACATGCAAAGCCTTAATTCTATGTGGAAAACTTTTGAAATTATTTGACAACATTGCAAATTTGTGTCGATATCGACCCAGACAAGATCTGGTTGTCGCGCGACCAAGCAATGAATCAGCAAACGTCATTTGCAATTGCTTCTAACACGTATGTTGCCTTTTGTGGATGTTAAATGATTTTAAACAAAAGTATATGTTTATGGATAATATAACTACAACTAACGGGGTGGCGAATCAAACAAATAGTTCTTTCGCACTCTAAAAATGTAAATATGTATAGCGGCGAGTAAAGTTGTATCTACATAAATCAATTAGATTTAATTTTTCAAAAATTAAAACAATTAAAGAAGGAGAATTCTAAATTTCTTGGATTAAACAATTTACGTAAACAAATTATATGAATGAAAATTCTAAAGAAATCAATATATAACAAACATTAAATTCAAGGTATAATATTAGAGAGTAGACTCCATGAATTCATCATAAATGCAAAATTAAATCTTACATCCTTTCACCAAACTGGTTATGGTTTATTGAAATGATCTAATAATCCATCTATCCTTAATTCATCGACAATCAAGATACGATATTTAATTATAATTTTTTTTAACACACATTAAGAAGGGATTTTAAGGGAGGGAAATCCAACCCTTGATTCGGTAGCTAACTAGGATATATGTCATTTACACCAAATACGTAAAAAAATTAACAATCCTAGAAATGTTGTTTAATTTGGATTTAATTTATCAATAGCCTTAAATGCTAGAAAGACAACCAATTCTAAGCAACAAATACACAATTGGGAGTCATTTAAGTTAGAATATATATCTTGATGACATAAATTGAAAATCTGATCTATTATCAACTATGTTTTTTGTTACTAATATTTAGATATCTGGACAATTACGAATTTAGATTTCTAATTGAATGTATATTGTTTTGAGAATTAAACAACATGCACTTTATTTCAATCAATCAAAGCAATATTAGTCTGGTGCACGTGTGTCTTGTTTGCTGTCTTTGTTACTTTTTCCCCCTCCTCATTTCTTTTGTATTGGTTGGATAAGGGTTGATGTTCCCCTTCTCTCAGCTGTATTGATTTTCTTGTGGAATGAAATTCAGTTTTTTTCTTAAAAAAAAAAAAAAGGAAGTCCAGTGAACATAGAAGATATATTAGTAGCGAAAGTATGAAAAGAACAAAGAGAATTAATTTGATCTCACGATCTTTGAAGAATCAAAACCTGGATGAATACACGTTCCACAGAGAGAGAGAGAGAGAGGCGTCTGCTTTTCTAAGAAAGGAGAGAGAAAAATTAAGTTTCCTATCTCTGATATAATTCTAATCTCCCCTTTCCAAAAATAATAAAACTATCCTATTTACATAAGTAATTCTTATAAAATATTCCGGTTTTTTCTAAAATAAGTGTGGATCCAAAAAAAGCATTTTCTAGTCATCCCATTTTTTTTTCTTAAAAAATTCGTCCATATCTTGGATCTGTGAGGTGTGCCCACGCCTTAATTAACTGCTAACTTATTCTTTTGAGCGTCACTGGTGGACAATACGTGTCCACGCCTTAACTAAATTTCGTTTCAGCCTTGTTCATCGCTAGAGCTCTAATTTTCCTCACAAAAATTTCTGATTATTAATTCATTTTCACCCAATTCCTTCATCTAACCCCCAAAACACACAAGATAATGAAAATTCATAATTTAAATACTTGTAATCACTAAAGTATGGAGGCTTTCTATAGAGACAGATCTCTCTCCGATTTTCGTATGTCTCTATAGAAAATGCTCTAAAGCATGAGGAAATATAACAAATTATATATATCCATTATCCACGCATCACTAACATTTGTTTATGTAATGTGTAATGGCCGAAATGTTTAGCGAAGGGGGCCAACTTGTGGCACCTAGTAATTTCCATTTCATGTATAGCACCTCTGCTTGCATTGTTAGAGGTTCCATAGACAATAAAATAATATTTTTATTTCGATCGAAAACTGGTTTTTAATTTGGCTATAGTAGCACAATAATTCTAACTCAAAATTGAAGCCAATAAAAAAGTACATTAGTAGTGTCGAATCCAACAAATAATAATAATCTTGCTCTAGAAATGTAAATTCACTACTAAAAACCTGCCTTTCAGTGACAGAAAAATCCGTTGCTAAAGCCCCAAATTCCGTCGCTAAAGGTCATCATTGACAGAAAAGTGACCGTTGGAAACACCATCGCAGACGGTCACGTCGCTGATGCGTTCCGACGGAATTTCAGTGTCCGTCGGAAATTTCTGACGGAAAGGTGTCCGTTGGAAATGTTTCTGATAGGACATAACCGTTGGAAATTTCCGACCGATGAAACTTTCCGACGGAGAAACCGATCTATCTGAAATTTCAGACAAATCTACAAAATTAAATTATTTAAAATTTTTTTTACCTGAACCAACCAGTTAGCCAGAGGATCCATGTATGACCCAACCCGTTAGCCCGCGAACCTCACAGCCGTTGACCCGCTCGACCCGAACCGAACCGTGACCCACCCCGCAACTCACGAATTAATTCCTTTCATGAAATGGAAGGGCTGAGGCTCAAACTCATGACTTGGGGGTTGGGAAGCCACTTCCCAACCACTAAGCCAAGTCGAGTGTTTGCTGATGGCCGCGTCACTGATGCGTTCCAATGGAATTTCAATGTCCGTTGGAATTTTTTGACGGGAAAGGCGTCTGTTGGAAATGTTTCCGATAGGGATATAACCGTTGGAAATTTCCAACCGATGAAACTTTCTGACGGAAAAACCGATCCGTCAGAAATTTCCGACAGATCGGAAGATTAAATTATTTAAAATTTTTTTTACCTGAACTGACCCGTTAGCCCGAAGATCCATGTTTGACCCAACCCGTTAGCCCGCGAACCTCACAGTCATTGACCCGCCCGACCCGAACCGCGACGCACCCCCGTAACCCGTGAATTAATTCCTTTCATGAAATGCAAGGGTTGAGGCTCAAACTCATGACCTGGGCGTTTGGGAGCCATTTCCCAACAGCTAGGCCAAGTCGTGCTTCTGTTGATAGTTTGCCCCAAAATATATATAAAGTATACATGATAATTCTGGCAATTTAAAAATAATAAAATATTCCTTTTGAAAACATTGGTTTTTATTTTATTTAATTTAACTTTTTATTATACTCAAATATATACGGTACTCTAAATTTTATTTATCTGTGTCAAAATTAATGTAGTGTTTTTTTACATTAGTTATCTACCTTATAGTATTTCACTGTCTACTAAATTTTTTTATTCTATTAATAAAAATGTGATTTTTGTTTTAAAAAACCAATAATTAACAAAAAAATTTACGTATAACTATTGTTTTAAATCTTAACCACCAAAAAATTGAATAAAGTATTCATCGATTATTAAAATTTTTGTTTTACTTTTATTTTTTCTTTGGATAAACCACATATTGCCATTAAAAATAAAAGTAAAA
>CAVNYN010208446.1:0-38629 GCA_963692815.1 Nyctanthes arbor-tristis | reverse complement strand
TCTTGTTAAAAAGCCAAAAAATCATAAAGTTATTGCATGTAAATGGATTTACGATATAGATGTTTCTGAAAAGTCCGGCAAGAGGTAAAAAGCGAGGCTTGTTGTTAAAGTATTTTCACAAAAAGATGGCACAGATTACACTGAGCATTTTTCACATGTAAAATATAGCACATTTAAGATTTTACTTTCTCTAGAATTTGATTGCGAATTGGAGCAAGTTGGATGTGAAAACTGTTTTTTTAGATGATAATCATGATGAAATTTTTTACATATAACATCCTAGGGGTTTTGAAATTACAGCAAAATAAGAATTGGTGTTTAAAAAAATTTCTTTATGGCCTAAAGCAAGTACCCAGACAATGGTATATAGAAAGTTTGAATCTTACATGCTGAAATTTGGTTTTCTTAATAGTTATGATTCATATATATATATATATATATATATATATATCACTACTAAAAAACACGTCTGTCCCGACGGCAAAAATCCGTCGGTAACGGTGAAAATCCGTCGAAAAAATGTGTTTCCGACGGGGAAAGAATGGTGGGAAAATCCGTCGGAAATCGCCTTGTCGGTGATTACAAGACGATTTCCGACGGAGCAGTCGGTAATCACCGACGACTAAACTTTGTCGGTAGGAAGCCGTCGGTAAATTCCGACGACTGTTAGATTTCGTCGATGATCACCGACGGGAAGTCTATTCGTCGGTGATCACCGACGGACGACGTAACATTTGAAAAAAATATTAATTTTAAAGCCATCCTACTTACCCGTTAACCCGACCCAAGCCCATTCCCGGCAACCGCGCATGCGACCCGACTTGCTTATGAATTGAAACTTAATTTCTCTCCATTGTTGCAAAAGGGGAGGGTTCGAACCCCTCACCTCAAGGTTGGGGGTGAGTTCCCAACCGCTGGGCCATTATTCATTCTTGCTTCTTATTTGTATCTATAATATATTTAACATATATTTTATAGTTTTTGCAATTTAAAAAAATAAATAATATTATTGCACATTAAAAATTTATATACTCTTTACATTATTTTCTATGTTTTTCACTTTAAAATTTATGATCATTTGCAAATTGTGAGTTTGAAAAAGTTATTGTTTTATCAGTAATTCAAAATTTCTATAAAAGTGTTTAAGATAATTAAAAATTTTATACACGTGATTTAAAAAAAAAGTGACTTATATCAAACATTTTTTGTATCATTAAAGACTTATTTCACTATTTTTTTTAGGGAAGATTTATTTCACTACTTAATCGTTAAGAGTAAAAAAATTTGGATAACATATTTTGATGATGAATAATTTTGATGTATGTAATTCTATATACCAATCTAAAATTATGTAAATCACATCGACAGAGTAATTTTAACAAATAAAATTGTATAAAAAATTTAAAGAATAAATTACAAACTGTTAAATTTCATAAATTAAAACATATACATATTTCATCACATCATTTATTAATTCTTAGAAATTATTGAAAAAATATTGATTTTTTCCGACGGCCAAAAACCATCTCAGAGATTGCCGACGGTACAGAAAATCGGTCGGAAATAGCCAACGGTAGGTAAAATCCGTTAGTAATTTTTGACGGCCAAATGATACTGTTGGTACTTACCGACGGTTGTGTGATGTTCGTCAGTACTTAGCGACGGCCGTTGTCTGCCGTCGGTAAAGACCAAAGGTTTACAGTTGCCATCGGGAAATACCGACGAGTATTGTAGCCGTCGGAAACTACTGACGACTTAACTATTCCGTCGGAGTTTACCGACGGCCTGAACAAGTTGTCTGCAATTTCCGACGGCACCTCCTGCTGTTGGCAATTTCTTGACGGGATATTTTTTCGTCAGAAATTTTCGACCGATTTGTTATCAACCGTCGGTAATTACCGACGGATTAACGTTCGTCAGAATTTTGCCATCGGTATAGGCGTTTTTTCAATATATATATATATATATTATGATGGTGATGATGGTGAAAATTCAGTGTATTTGCTTCTTTATGTTGAAAATTTATTATTGGCATATAATTAACAATATGAATAAAAATTACCTATGTGATGAATAATTGTAAAGCAATGTTCACTACAAGAAAATGTACTATTGGCAGCGGAAATTTTCGTTGTTAAACGGGTCAATCTGTGGCTAATGGACTGTTAATATCGAAAACGTTCTGATGCTAAATCCCTTTCTAATTCCATGGTGGCTAATTTAGCCACATATTTAGTTTTTCCTTAAATCCCTTTCTAATTCCATGGTGGCTAATTTAGCCACAGATTTAGTTTTTCGTTACCAAATAATTAGCAACATGTTAGGGCGTTACTAAATTACTAATGGATAAAATCGTTACTAATTAGCAACAAACTTTTGTTGCTAATTCCATTACTAATCGTGGACTAAAATTTTGGAAGAAAATAATTTCCCCTATTGCTCTTGTGAGGATTCGAACTCGAGTCTTGGTAGTTGGCGAGTAAAATCTCAACGACCAGGCTACTATATATCTTTGTTAATATGTTGTCCTATAATTTATATAAAGTATGTTCTCGTAATTTTCTCCAACCATATTCGTTACGAAATTCTGGTAATCTGTTACTAATAGTGACAAATTGTTTCCGTTACTATTCTGTAAGAGATTGATAACGAAAAACTAGAAACAGAAGTGATTCCGTTACTAATTATGTTGCCATACGCGTTCTGTTACAATATGTTACTATTTTGTTGATAATAGTAACAAATCTTTTCTGTTACTATTCAGTAACGGATTAGTAGTGAAAAAGTAGTAACAAAACGATTCCGTTACTAAATCTATAGCTATTCGCGCTCTGTTACTATTCTGTTGCTAATAGTAATAGAATTGGTTCTGTTACTAAAATTCTATTGCTAATCTTATATTTTTTTAGTAGTGGTTTGAAATGAAAGACTTTATAAGGGCTGCTAAGAGAATATTAGGCATGAATATTGAAAAACATAAGAAGAGGTGCACACTATTCTTAAATCAGGCCCCTTTGCAAAAATTTTTGATAAGTTTTCCACGCAAGATACTAAACCTTCTACTTTACCTCTAGGTAGTAAATATGAACTTTCATCTAAAAATTGTTTTAAAACTGAGATAGAAATTAAAAGAATGTCTTATTCTTCATAACTCATGGATAGAGTCTTCATAACAATCATTAAATAACATTCTATGATATATCCTTAAGTCAAAAGTTGAGTTCCACAACCTTCCATTAGAGATCAACTGCTAAACACTTGGATAATTTTCCATGTGATATCTCTAGGACATTTAATGTTTGTTCCACTAACTACGTATTTATGTGTTCATTCGAATCCCCGCATTCTAACTTTTGAAATCAGTTTATTTTCTTCATAAGAAAGAAATATAACACATGTTAGTTTAACTACAACAATAATTTATGTACCTTTCTATTATCTCGACTAGGGACAATTTAAAAATAAGTGATAATAACATGCATCTCACTCGTTCAGGAAAAAAAACATGCATCTCACAATCACAACTCCTTATGATTAACAAGTTATTCTTGACTTATTCTTTGGACTCTATTATTTTAATGATAAGATAACACTTATGAAAATAATAGATCTTTGTTTTAGAGCTCTAATTTAACGTGCGCATCAGAGCTAATGAGATTTTCAAGCATATGATAATAGAATAAGCGTTTCGAAACTGAAACTATTCCTTGATTTGATAAGTGTCGCGCACAATCATTTTCCAGGGAAGCACAACTGCAGCCACAGGTTTATTCTCTTGGCCGCCACCTTCATCGATTATCAGTCGAAGCTCTTTGATATAAAGCTTCCCGTGATGACCACTTACAAGAGCAGTTGAAGTTTCCTTCAATTCCTATCAAACGTCATGCGAAAAGGTAACCCTTAGGGAAAAGAATAAAAATAAAAATAAAAATAATACTCCCTATGTCCAGCAAATACAATAATCACCTCGGGAATGTCCCGTACATTCTTCTTTCCATAAAGGGGCTCGACCATTGGAACTCTCGTGTCCTTAGCTTTCAAATATTTTAGTTGCTCTTCAACCCCTTTACTTTTCTCCAAACCACCATGTACAGCAATCAATTTACAACTCAGAAGTCCTCCTCCTATTTCTATTAATACGTTGTCCTGCAAGGACATTTCGTTAGCTTTCACTTTCACTGCATATATAGAAAACGATGAGAGTAATGGTACGTTAATTGGGTAGGAAAGTATCATTAGTCTTTTAATTTAGTATCATCGTCTCTAATTGAATCAAATACTTCCATTGTAGTTTGAGACACAGATTTTCACCATATTTCTTTGTGACAAGGTGTGAGGAGATGCATCTCCTTATGTCATTGATTATTAAACACATATTTTCCTACAAAATGAACAAATGTAGACTAGAAGCTTACCTCTTCATGCACCCAAACCAAGTCAGCAAGAAATTTCTTATGTTCATTCGGAACCACCTTGATCAAATCTGCACAAAATACAGACGCGCGCGAAGAAGTATAGCTAAACTAACAAATTTTATCGACTAATTAATATAAATACAAACCTAAGGAAGATAAAGGCTATCTAGACTTTTCATGTAATGGGGCAAATCATGATAATAAAAAAGACAGTTATATGTACAAAAAAAATGATGATGATCTAATTAATGACCAATAATTCTTCTTCTTTCCCTTCCTCCCTTTCTCTCTCTTTCTATATATATGATCTAGTGACCTACATCAAAGCAAAATCATGATCAATACATATCAGCAGAGCCATGAGGAACACCGTAGGATTCAAATGTCGGTGCAGCATCGTAAACTGAGCTTTCATATGCAATATTCTTAGCATAGTTAAATCTAGTCGTCCTACCACCCCACCTCCTCCCCTGCAAATGCATATTCTCGTAACCCTGACCTTTATACCACCCTTCTCTCGTTTCATTCCTCTCGAACTCCTTCCAAGCATCTGAAAATGCTGAACCATCAGGTGGGGCCAGGAGGAGCCCCAGGAATGCAGCAAATCCAAGATCATGGTTCCCAGACAGGAAAACATGCGATTGTTTATGGTACTTTGATGGCAAAGAAATGAAGAAATCTATCACTTTCTTGGTGGCAGGCCCCTTGTCACAATAGTCACCCAAGAAAATGACTCGGGCTGTCTCAAAATCAGTTCGACCTATTACGTTTTCAAGATTTGTCCATAGATTTTTTAACTTGGTTATGTGTCCATGGATATCACCAATGCAGCACGCTATTCTTGATTCATTTTGATTCATTTTTGCCATCTATGGAATCACTAGTTTATGCACTAGTAATGTGGTTGCCGTGATGACTGTATATATATATATATATATATATGAAAAATGTGCACATGACAAAAAAGAACTGGTGTGGTATTCACATTGAATGATTAACTTTGACTCAGTTAATATTTATTTTCCTAAACTAACTATGTTTTGTCCTGACCTACCAAATAATGTTTTCTTTTTATGTAATGTGTGCGCAATTGATGAAGAAAGAGAATTTTATAGCAACTGGGCAAATCTATAGTCAAAAGTTGGATCATGGATGCACTTTCCGAGTAAAGTCCCTATTGCAATATTTCCAAGTCATTGACCAAATTAACTTTAATTCAATTCACATATATATATTTTTTATATGGTCGAATTTTTTTAATAAAGTTGTTTAAAACCTACCAGTACGTATTGTACAACTTATTATAAAGAAAAGAATATTATATTTAACTCCTTTTCCAAGTAAGGTGTTTATTCAAATTTTGACATAATTCATCAAACTAATTTTTATTAAATTCAGGAATTTTTCACTTAGCTTGTACATTCTGAAAATTTCAACAAAGTATTTAGAGCCTGCCGAATAATATCTTATTTTTATGTAATGTACACAACTTATTAGGGATGTTCAATTGTACTAGAAAACGATATGGTATAACATCAGCACATCCTTCTCAAATCATATTAGCGATTAGTATTATACCATATTATGATACTTAAACATTTTCACACACCTCATATAAAGAAAGAGTGTTATAGCTATTGTTGGGGGCACTAAATGGAGAAAACTTGCGAGTCCTATTTCCGAGACACCGGGTATTTCTATTATAGAGACACCTATCCTACGTGTTGCATCGCTCAATGCACATAAGTGTATGGATCTCATCAAGTAATGTACAAAACCTTTTTGAGCCTGGATTATTATGGTCCCAAGAGAATTAGATTAAATTTTGAAACATAGTAGTCTAGAAAGTATTGTGTGTGTCTGCACATCTATAATATGTATATCGTTGTGTGCGCTAAGACTTACAATTTCAAACTAATTGGTCCAGCTAACTTTGTAAAGACGAAATGATAACCGTTAACGTAGCTTAACAGTGCGACTTTAGAATTACACTAGTATATTACAAGTGCATTGTACGGATCTTAAAAAAACTAATTATTTTAAAACAGCTTATTTATTGGTTATATACACTTGTGTAAATGTTAACTAGATTTCCACACATGTGTTGCACGGGAAGAGCTGTAATGAAATTTCATATATAAACTATAACATAATTGTATTTGTCAGACTTAATATCATAAAGAAACTAAAAAACAAAACTTGCTTAGAATTAATATGCATCTTACGTTTGCAAGTAGCATACAAGCGATTCTTTATTTGGATGACATAATTTTAAATTCTTATTATTAGTCCACCGCTATCTCGTTGAACCAATAATTTTTTATTAATTCTTATTTTTTATTTCCTTTAAAGATAATAAAACTTAATAGCATAATTTATATTAGTTTCACACCCGTGCATTTATGGACATACTATGCTTCACACCCGTGCAATTCACGCATATATTATAGTGACAAAGTAAAATACAATAGAGTAAGAAAATATAAAATCATGAAATTATACAGTCAAACAAAGTAAAATTGAAGTCTATTACGTAAATATGAGATATATTTAACCAAACCGTAATTCATAGATAGAGTCTCAAAATAAAAATATTAAATAAAATGATTAAAAGGAAAAGTATAACAATATATTAAAATCAAGATTGATATATTATCTATTTTCATGATATTCTAATCCATTAGGCAAATATATAAGATATATCTAACCAAAATGTAATTTGTAGATAGAGTCCCAAAATAAAAATATTTAATTAAATGATTAAAAGGAAAATTATATAACAGTAAGGAAAAGTATAATAGTTGAACTAATAATTTTCTTATTAAATCTTATTTTTTATTTCCTTTAAAAAAATAAAACCCGATAGTATAATCTATATTAGTCTCGCACTCGTGCATTTTCAAACATACTAGCTTTATACCCGTACATTTCACGGACATATTATGCTGAGAAAATAAAATATAATAGATTAAGAAATAAAATGATGAAATTATACAATCGGACAAAGTAAAATTGAAATTCATTACACAAATATGAGATATATCTAATTAAAATGTAATATAGATAGAGTGATGAGGACCCCCTTGATGTAAAGACCAAGAAAACCCATAAGAATGGCAACCTCCCAAGAAAGATAAGATTGGTGTTGTTTGTATCTTGAACTCAATCAAAACCAACTCAAATAAAATTAGGAATGAGACTCCTAATCTCCTAAGAGTAATGGATGAAGAACTCACGATATAGGATCAAAATCCAAAGAGAATTCAACCCTTAAAGTTCAATACATTCAATGAATTTCACTGATTTGGATGGGACTTTCAAAACCTCCACAAGAGTTACAAGGAAAAACAGAAATTACAAGGAAAAAAAAGACAAAAAAATAGCTCAAAAACTCAGGTCTAAAAACAGCCTCGACTGTGCGCCCGCCTGCGGATGTGGTGTAGCCGCCCTCACCATTCTACTCCAAAATGTCCAATTCTTGGCCTGCTGTTCCACCATGCGGCCGCATGGCTCCTGTTCCCAAATTTGGCCGGTTAGTCCCTGAACTTCCTGATTTGTTCCAAATCGACCCAAAACTTAATTTTGTGCCCGTTTTGACCCTCAAGATCAATTCTTGATGCCCTAAATCTTTTCCCCATCTAAAAAGATCAACTTTGATTCATCTTCAATGATCCTAAGTCATGAACTCCCGAATTCAATATCTACAATTTAGTTACCAGAGTTTCAGTCGTGTTTGAAAGCTTCAATTTTAGAACAAAAGGTCTCGAAAGCTTCCAAAATGCCTCCTTTGGCTGCATATTCAAAACCCTCGTTAAATTTGATTTGTTTTAGCTTCACTTCAAAATAAAAAGGAAAAGTATAATAATAATATTAAAATCAAGATTGATATATTCAATAAGGAAAAGTACAATAATTATTTATTTTCATGTAATTCAAATCCATTAGGCAAATGTGAGATATATCTAATTAAAATGTAATATTTAGATAGAGTTTCAAAATAAAAATATTAAATTAAATGATTAAAAGGAAAAATATAACAGTAAGGAAAAGTATAATAATTGTACCAATAATTTCTTTATTAGTTTTTATTTTTTATTTCCTTTAAAGACAATAAAACCTGATAGATAATCTATATTAGTTTCAGATCTATGCATTTACAGACACACTACACTTCACGTCTGTGCATTTCATAGACATAGTATACTAACAAAGTAAAATAAAATATATAGGAGAACATAAAATCATGAAATTATATAATTAAACAAAGTAAAATTGAAATCTATTAAGCAAATATGAGATATATACCAAAATGTAATATATAGATAAAGTTTCAAAATAAAATATTAAATTAATATGTAGATATAGTCTCAAAATAAAAATATTAAATTAAATGATTAAAGGGATAACAATAAGGAAAATTATAATAATAGAATAATGACGCCAGCAAATTGATTTTCTAAAGAAACCAGAGAATGAGGGTGAGATTGTTTTTAATTGTGCCTGACGATCAATTGAGCCTCAAAGACTCTGCTTATATATATAGATATTGATTGCATAAGAAAATTTAGTTAGCATTAGCAAATCAAATCTAATTAATTATTATAACCATACTACAATAAATTAGGGGTGTGCAAACAAACCTGGACCAGTTGAACCGACCTGAAACCTGACCGAACGGGCCGGTCCAAGTCCCTTTGCGGTCAAAATGATAGGGCTGGTCCGGTCTCGGGCTTTCTTTTGAAAACCCAGAAACCCGGTCAAAGACCGGATGACCTTTTACTTTTTTTTTTAATATATAAATTGAAACTCAGTTTTCACTTTTCATAATACCCAAGAGGCAAGAATTAAAACTATTTCTTTTACATAGTCACTTGCACAATGACCCATCTTATTTACAAGCCCCAGTTATTTTACCTTTTTACAAAACTTTCAATGTGAGACAATCATTTAAACTTAAAACTAAATATAAAGGACTAAGACAATTATTAATTTACCGCAAAGTCTACAAAATTCTTAGTCACTTGCCCAAAAACCCATCTTACTTAAAAGATCCAATCATATTGCTTTTTTAAAAAACTTTCAGTCTGGGACAATTAAAAAGTTAAAGCAGTACCACTAAATTTCTTTCTCAATTTAGAATTTTTTAGCCAATAAACTTCTTTAAAAATCATCATCATTATATTATTTTTACGCAATAGTTAAGAACAATTGTGTTAATATATAATGTTACTAGAATGTGTAACATTGTAAGGATTTTGTTAAAGAAAATTGTTCGTATTTATAATATATGTATTGGCTCTATTTAAGTTATATGTTCTTATTATATAATACATATATATATATATATACATGTGGAGAATTTGTGCTTGTACATCTTCTCATTTATTTAAGTGGTTTTCTTATTGGCAAAAAGTGTGAAATGAATTTTCTTAATTTTATTTTAAATGGTAAGTGTTATTTATTTTTTTACAATTACATTATTGTTATAATATGTAATCCTTATAAATGTATAATAAAGTAGGAATTATCCATCTTTTACCTTTTGAAAATATCAAAATTGTATCATAAAATTGTTAAAATTATAAAGTAGAAATAATATTTATGATTTTTACATTTATTTTCCAATATAGGATACATATTTCAAATATTTAATAATTTTAGATTTGTTAAAAAAAAAGAGAAATACAAGTGAGTCTAGTACTTCTACCTTACGGAGGCATGTTAATACTTTTGTTGCACATAAAACCCTTCTATTTGTTCATTCTAAACTTTGTTTATATCTGGTTTTACGTTACTAAGTCTATAGAAAATTTTTCACAAACCCGGAGAAGCCCGAAAAAACCGAATTCATTACCTGAGCCCGAACTGGGACCGAAACCTTTTGGGCTTGTCATTTTTGGGACCGGGACCGAACCAAAGACGTTTGGTCTGGTCTTGGTCCTTCAAAAACTCATGACCGAAACTCGTTTGTACAGCCCTACAATAAATGTCGCTTACAGTGGCGGCTTTTGTCGCCGCTATAGGCATAAATGTCGTGGCTATAGACTTATTCCTACAGTTTTTTGCAGTGACGAGATCGTTAGCGTAGACATGTACCAATTAACCATTAGGGACGACATTTTGGCCTATTACAATGACATGTATAGCGACGACTTTAATGTCGCCGCTATAAATTCTATAATTTTTGGCCATTAAATTCTTTTAAAAATAATTTTTTACTGACCCGCCATTGTCAACGCGCCCAACCCAACCCAACCCACTCTGTAGCCTAACCCATTGCTCTCCACATTTAATTGAACACATGTTTGCAAGCCTTAGGAATCGAACTCATGCCCTACCCTTCACATGTCTTGCACTTTACCAGTACTAAGTCAAGTTTCAATTAACAATTTGCATTTATAATAAATATTTTATAGAATATTATAGCTCTAATGACGAACATATTTGTAACACCCTGAGTTTTATGAACCCGAAACGCTACTTGAAATGCTTCCTTTACTTTGAATTATTTATGCGGAAGAAAACCTTTTAAATTGACGGAAAATTTTTTTTTCCTTTCCCCTTATAAAACACTTCAAAATTCAGTTGCATCAGGAATATTGAGTGTAAAACATACTTTATTGAATATTTGATAATATCAAACTTGAGCAAGGTAGACAAAACATGGGTTTACATATCTAGTCAATAGAAAATAATTTACATGTTAATTCCGTAAGGATTCTTGAACAAAAGAACAGCTAAGGGTAATGTTTTCGGTTATAATAAAACAGAGTACTTAGTAGCCACTGCTAGTGGTCTCGCTACCTGCTCCAATACCTGAAAAGATTTTAGAAAACAAGGAGCGTTTGAAGAAACACCCAGTAGTCTGAGCACACTTTTACTCGTTGTGATATTCACATTTACAAATCATTGTACATATGATTCAGATAATCCTTACAAGCCAATAATATATGCTACCACGTGGGCTAGCCATTTTTGATTCAACCCATGATCTTTTATAACGTACTACTCAGGGCTTAACAAGCTTGTACTGCTACCATGGTATATCATTTACCCTTTGGATATGTAAACTAAATCAACGTACTATCCTGGGTACAACATGTTGGCATTAAAAATCTGAATCACATTTAACGTAAGACTTATATCATAAATTAGGTTCCTTTGCTCCTCTTGCGTCCTAGCCCTACAAGCGGACTCCCACCAATAGCCAGCTTGCCCTTCAAGCATGAATTCTGCACACAACACTTTTTGATTATCAGGGCATGAGATGTGGCGGAAGATCTTCTCAATGGACCTTATCCACTCTTCCGTGGCCAAAGGATCATTCCCACCATCAAACCTCGGTGGCCTGCATCTATGGAACTGCTCCACAATGGACTAGGGTGGGGCAGCTTGAGCTGCAGGAGCGCCTTGTCTGAGGTCTTGCACTGCTTGAAGCAAATCCCTCATCAGGTTGGCATGTGCATTTCCTCATGCCATTTCCTTTACACAGGAACCCAAAATGAGTTTATTCCCATTGTTATCCAATTATAACACAAGCATCTGTACATAACAAGTAAAACCATTCATCACCAATAAGATAAGACGGAATCTTTATTTCATTAATCACTGAATATCCTTTAAACGAGGAGTACAAAATATCTTAAATGAATGATTAAAACTGTAAACCGAAGTAAGTGCTATCATAAACTATATTTTCCATCTATCTATCCTGCTATTTTACTCATCTAACCATCTGTTTCCCCCATCGCCCGCTGGCAGTGTACTAGGGGTAAAATAGGGGTGCTTTCGCCTAGTGGTGTACTCGGGGTATACTCATAAGGTCCGTACACTCTAGACTCTGCATCAGGCACCTTACGGTCCTCATCTAGCAATATCACCTCCTCATCCATGACTTCCTGCATTGATTCGGGGATAGGCATTGGCACAAGTGCCTCCCTCGCATCAGCAGCTCATCATAGAAGGTCTGGTAATCAACATCCATCCCATGACGCCTTCTCAACTCCCCAAGCAACTGGGAGATCTGGGGGTGCTGGTTCTTTGGAAATGTCGATATCAAGTGACCAATACAGTCTGCATTATTTGTCCTGAACCCACTGGCAATGGCTTCATGGCGTGCCATGTTATACCCAAGTATATGCTCTGATACAGTGACTCTAGGCTCAAACCTATGTGACAGGTACCTATGGAAGATCTTATCAGTCCTTGCCCTGAATTCTTTCGTCCTACTTCTCGTCGTGGGTGCCATAGCTGGAAGTACCGTTTAAGCAAAGTCCAGCTAAGTACTACTATTTTGTTAGATTAAGCTAATTTCGAGGACTAAGAAATCATTAAATCTTTTCTTTACTTAAAATAATTGCGTATTATGCCCAATTATGTTCAAACTCGATTCTTCCGTAAAGTCAAATACAAGTGTTCTTTCTAAATGTCTGTCTTACAAAGTCTCACAAATAATATGTATTCGACATAAAATCATGAATACTTCCAAAATAGGTAATTAACTCAAACCGATAAATATTTCTTTTACCTTCAGAGTTAGCAGAGGAAGCAATGGCAGTGGCAACCCATGGAAATTCTTGACTTCATTTTAATGAATTTTTTTTTAAATTTTTACAAGTCTACAGAAACTTAGACCTTTCTCTAGTACCAAGCTGTAACGTTCTGAATTCTGAGCACCCAGGATGTTAACGAAATTTTCTTTCTTTTTAAAATAAGCAAATTAAAAGCGGGTAAATATACGGAAAATAATTTTGGAATTAATATCTTGAAAATGAAGGATTTACTGATGTTAAGAAAAATAAGGAATTTAAGATGTTCTGGAACAAGTAAAAATGTTTAACTCATTTCAAAATAAATTTCTAAATTAATTGCCACCACTGCTCAACGCATCTCCTCTGATTCTAAACCTGCAAAATGTTGAGATCGGAAAGGGTGAGTATTTTATAGAAATGCTTAGTAGTCTAGGCGTAAATTAATTAATTGTACCACAAATATACATATAAACATGTATCTACATGAGTATCTCAAACAAGTTCTATACTCGAAAACAAGCATCGTATGGTAAACACAGGTTTCTGACTCTCGTCTCATGCTATAAAGCAAGTAAATACCATCGCTTAGTAATCAAGTACTGCATGCATGTCATAAATATTCTCGTCTCATCTCGTCTTAAGCATAAAGCAAATAAGCTCATGCATATCAAATAATCATATAAATCACATACTCATATGCATACTGATAGCACAATTCAATTAATTTTGCGCATACTTTTGAAAATAACTTTTTCTAGAAAAATGAGATTACCTTAAACTTGTGAGCTGGGCAACCTTTGTAAAAATCTTACTCGCTTATGAATCTTCACACCTCGTCTAGTCAAAATGAAGTTAAATTATTTTAGTATTGAAGAAATAATTCTTTATGGAAAAGAAATATAAAATTTGAGGACTCAATTGAAACTCTAGGATAATTTAGGGCTAGGGCTAAATACATGGATGCCAAACTTCAGGGTGGAATCTTCGAAACAGTAAGTTGAAAACCCAAACTAAATAAACTGAAAATATTACTGTCTAATCCGTGACTTTGAAAAAATTTAGGGACTGACTTGTGAGTCTCTCAAATTTGGGGATCGGAGTGTTGGGAATCGGAGTGTAAAACAATATAATACCTAATCCCCAAATTGTGCCAATTCGGTGACCCAAATCAGAAGAGAGAAATAGAGAGTTTGAACGTGGAAATTAGTCGAATTGGCTGGGTCACCCATTTTTTCAACTTTTTTGGCCCTTTGACTTGTTGACAATAGTTGACCACCGTAAAAAAAAAAAGGAAAATTCAAATAAAGGGCCTAAAATCTGAAGAAGAAACGTCAGAGTCGACAAAACCCTAAAACGCCCCAATTGACAGAGCCCTCGTTCAGGATCGCCCTTTCTGAAATTTGAAATTGCTCCTCTACGGCTAGTTTTTTGTACAAGCATTCGAGTAGCCTCTCAAACTTCGTGTTATTCATCGATTTTGTGGAAAGTTCGAGACATATTTGGCAAAAGTTTGAAGGTAAGAAAATTCATCTCTGTTCTAAATCAAAATGTGTAAATTTTATGTTAATAGCAAATTTGTGTTATGTAATTCTGGGATGTTGCAGTTATAAATTGAATTTTTGCATAAGGAAAAAATTGTGGAAAATTGTGGAATTTATATGTGTTGTTTCCTAGTCTAGATATTTTTTCATATTAGTTATTTATCATATTTGGGATACTTTAAGCCCTCTATAAATAAATAATGTTGGGATTGTGAAATTTTATTAATTTATAGAGGTATTAATTAATCAATAAATTAATAATTTATTAATTTAAAGTGATTCAGTGAATATAAATTTAATTACATAAAATTTTTGTTTTCAAATTGGGATAGAATGCCAAAATGGGCTAAGGATCAAATGTTTGAAAGTTCCAAATGAATTACATCCTTATAAACATCGTGATATTCCCTAAGATAATTGCAAAATCATCAGATTGCCAATGCTTGAAGTATCATATCTCTTCCAGTTAAACATAATAAAAATGGTCACTAGTTCTAGACATTATCCATAGAGGTATTAAACATAACTGCGTAAGAGTCCGTTTGGAAAAGCTGTTGGTTAGTAGACTTTTTTGTGATAGAGCTTTTACGAGAAGTGTTTTAATGGAAAGTTGTTCATAGTTTGGTTGTCATATCATATCAAAAAGTGTTAAATGTCAAATTAAGTGTCTGACAGTATAAACTAAAGTGTTTTTATAAAAAATTAAATATTTAATTATATTTCATATTATTAATATTTACTTTATTTAAATTAATACAAAATAGATAATGACTTCTAAAATTTTATTTCTTTTTACGTAATTTTTATTTATATTCTATTTATAATAACATGACAATAATTGAAATATATTTCTCACTAATAATTAAATAATACTCATTGTTTGAGTAATCAAATAATGTTCACAAACTCTATAATCAAATACTGCAAGAATGGCCTTTGGTAATTTGTAATACCAACTCTATAATTTAAAATTGATTAGATGCTCTGAACCATTGTAAGAATAACTTTTTAGAGATTTCCTGAACTCCAGTCCACTTCCACTGATGTCTGAAGTTTCTTATATTTATTTTCCCAAGTCATAACATATACATACTCCCCTGCTAGTTATTGAAGCATAGAAAAGCGTATAAGTGATTTCTAGTTCCTTTTTGGCTTTAAGGCACAAGGTGGGTAGCAATTAAGATAAATCTTGTATTCTTGTTTTTAGAGAAGCTCATGCCATGGTTATATGGTGATCAACTCTTAGTCTTTTATTCTTTAACAGATTATAGTTTTCCTTTTCAATATATAGTTCTGATCTTATGCTTTATTAGCACATATTCTGTAATTCTTGTTATCTCTTCACTTGGTTGATAATTTAAGTTGCTAATTTGGTTAGGCTTATACATGCTTGTATCTCTAAATGATTATTGTGTTGTCATATAGGGGCAATGTGGTTTGACTTGATCTATATTTTTTGTGGTTGTACTGTTGAGGTAGAGATATTTTTGTATTATATCTTATATTGCCGATTTAATTTCTTAATATTTGAGTTTGTAACATGTATAAGTTGCCTATAGGATGAGGTTTGTTGTGGACAGACAATATAGATTCAGAAGCACAATATCGGTCTTTTCTAGGCTTTTAACACTTGAAGATGTGTATAATGCACTTGATGAAGAACATAAACAAATGTTGCTGGCATCATGCTTTGGACACCTCTATGAAATCAGAGATGTCCCCATCTGCCCACAACTAATTGGAGTGCTATTATTGCGCAGGCTAGAGTATGGTAATGAGAATGAGTTATGGTTCGGTGGTGGAAACAGCAGGTCTGTTCGCTTCTCACTATATGAGTTCACTATCGTTACGGGTTTGAACCCCTGGAACGAGTTAGAGTACAAGGACAGACTCAGAAGTAAAGGCAGGCTTAGGTCTAAATATTTTGGGGCCAATAAAAGAGCAATAAAGCTGAAAGATCTGTGCAATGCATTCATGTCAGAGACGAATGATATGCATGACAAGTACAAGCTGGGATTAGCACTGATATATGAGATGGTGCTATGGTGCAAGGAGAGAGGAACTGCCATAGACCCTCTCATACTGGATATTGCCGATGATCTTGCCTTGTTTAATGTATATCCATGGGGCCGAAAATCGTATGAGGCAACACTACATACGTATATGAGAGAATGGAAGACGGAGGCACCCAAGATTGCAGGGGAAAAAGATGTACACAGATACTCTGCTTGGGGGTTTTCTACAGCAATCTAGGTATATAAATGCGTCATTCACCTGTGCAAACACATTTATTCATTCAACTGTTGCATTCAAACTAAAGGGTATACAATTTATCAACTCTCCATAGGTTGTTTCTTTTATGGAGCATGTAGCTAGTTATGTTCGTCAGTGAATATTTTATGGTTATATTATTTGACGAAAAATTGTCGTTTTGTAAAAGGCTTGGGCTTTTGAAGCAATCCCAGCTGTGGCATAGGAATATGGTAGAAGATTTAACGACCACCTTCCTAGGATGCGTCGTTGGAGCTGGATAAAGTTCCTGTGGCCCGAAGGCGATGCAATTGGAAAATATTTGGACAGAGCAGATGTAATTTTTTGTTTTGATGTTTTTAAATTCTCATTGGTTTTGTAAATAAGCGTGTAATGTCTTTTAATATATTTAACTGTCAGGTTGGAGACCTGCAGCGAACATTGGTGGCAAGTGCTGCTGAAGAATCTTTAGAGTATTGGCAGGCCCTGTCGCATACATCTAGAGGAGATGATATAAGCCCAGAAGGTCTTGTAGATCCTGACTACGCAAGTGACCAACAAGGTCCCGTCTAACCAGAAATCAGCCACGAAGACAGAGACGCCCCTTTGCAGCCCGACATCGAGGTAAGTATCTACGCATGTAGTTGTTTTTTATTTCATTTGAGGCCTCTGTTAGCCAAAAAAGAGGCCCCTATTAACAAAAAGGGGCCACTGTTAATGAAGAATAGGCCTCTGTTAACAAAAGTGAGCCTCTGTTTAACGATGCCTCTGTTAACAAAAAAAAATAGGCCTCTGTTAAAATAGGCCTTTATTAACAAAAGTGAGCCTCTGTTTTTCGATGCCTCTGTTAACAAAAAAAATAGGCCTCTGTTAACTTAAATTAGCCTATGTTAAAAGAGCCCTCTATTAACATGTGGCTCTGTTAACAAAAAGGGGCCTCTATTAACAAAGAAATAGGCCTCTGTTAACGTAAAGGGGCCTCTATTAATTAACAAAGGTATTTGTTAACAGAGACCTCTTCTTGTTAACAGAGCCCCTTTTATATTAACAGAGGCCCTTTCGTTAACAGAAACCCTTCTAACAGAGGGCATATTTTTCTAACAGAGGCCTCTATTATGCAAAGTGTCCATAATATGTTAACAAAAACCCCTTCTATGATGCATCAGGTTCCAGCCCTGAAGAAACGTGGTAAGAGGCCATCTGTGCATGCAAGGAAAGTAGCTCGTGCTAAACAACAACAACAACAACGTCGTCCCAGGCATTTGCAGTCTCAGATCACACGGCCTTCCATTAAAGGCACTGAACGTAGCCTTAAGAAGCTAACAAAAATGGTGAAAGATATGAGAAAAGAAATGGACAACTTTGCTACTATCATGGCCCTGTTGCAACCCGCGCACCAATCCGTTGCAAATGATGACATGCATGATGGAGCAAACCACGGGTTTGCTGATATGCACAAGGGGTTGAGTAATCAGGGCCCGACAAATAGTGTTGGTTATGTTGATTTGGGTATGGGGGCACATGGTTCGACTGAGGAGGATGCAGAGGCACAGAAGGAGAATGGGCAAGATAGATCTGTAAGGTCTATTCAAGATAAGGAAGATGAAGATACAAACCATATTGAGGTCGATTTGCAGGATGAGGGAGGAAAGGAAACGGGGCCAATTGAGGAGGAAGCGATTGGGGCCGACATCGAGAACGTCATTGGAAGGGTTGTCCGTTCAGCCATGGACAGTGATTTCCCGATGACAGATGTCATTCCATTTGGACAGCCGGAGAAATATCCCCAGGCAGATACAGCTACACCTATGTCCAGAGAGCCGCACACCATTGCTGAGCAGGTGGAGAATGCATATCAAGTGCCAACGAGCACAGGTTCAAAAGGAGATACGGGGATTAGCCGTGTTTACAAGCGTAAGAGGGTTAGTGGTAATGGTAGCCATGATGAGACAGAGACAGTCGAGGAGGTGGGGAGTAATGTATAGGCCAGTGATGCTGCTTGGGGCCTAGCATTTGGGGACAAGGCTGGAGTGGATGTAGATGCGCCACATGAGCTACAATATTTAGATGATCAAGAATCAACTGTGCACGAGGACACAAGTATGAGAGGCGATTTGAATCCAGGAAGGGATGATAGGCCAAAACGGTTGGTAAGACCATCACAGTTGGTAAGAACTCCGTACACTACTGGCCTGAGGAAGCGAAAATTTGTAGATGGAGGAAACTTTGACCCCTTCTCGACTGTTGACACCGCGAAGGTGCATAAATTTAGGAAGTGGTTTCTGGCACTCAGCCCAGGGTAATTTCCTTCTCGACCATGACTTTGTTTAGAGATGCTTCCAACATAAGAAGATACTATGCATGTTGAGTTTTATTTCATTTTATTCCATAAACATGTTATAATATCTTATTAAGACCCGTTATCATTCCAGGGTTGTACATAAGCTGCACATTCACACCCTAGAGGATGCAAAAAACTGGTTTGAAGACCTTTTGATATCAGGCCGGTGGCTAGATAGCGTTGTAAGTGATTATTTATCTCATATATGCACTTTTGTCCGTTTATGGTTACAATATTGCGTTTGGTGCATATGGGTATTGGTAATGATGCTACTGTATTTCTATTTCTTTGTCACCATACAGCATGTTGACCTTGCCATGCACTTACTTCGACTAAGGGCAGTGCACTACCCGACCACATTCAACAAGCCAGTGGCAATCTTAGATTCGACTGTTTATAGTCTACTTGACTTTGCGATGGCCGTTATGGCTGAGTCGGGAGTTGATAATGTGGTACCGGAGGTTCTTATTGACATTGTAAATGGCAATATATCAACCCGAAGACGGGAAGATTGTACACATCTGTACTTACCTGTATGCTTCAACCAACATTGGCTTGCTGTTGAGGTGTCTTTTGTAGAGTCAACAGTTTATGTGTTCGACCCAGACAAGTAGTATCTTACAGATCAGCAGTTGTATACCGGCATAGAGAGTATCTGTAAGGTCATCCCTAAAGTCATGGCAGCATCTGGCATGCCTGATGGCAATGAAGTTTACCCTATCATTCGGGTGCAAGATCTGGAGAAGCAATCTACCTCGTGAGTACACATTTTCCTTCATTATATGTGGAAAGCATAATACAAACTGTCTTAGCAGGTAAGTTATTTTTTCATCTTGTACCTGATTTTGTAGTGGTGACTGTGGTGTGCTTGCCATCAAGTATATAGAATTTCTCGCCGCCGGCCTCGACCCGAAGCTTGTGCGAAACCAACACATCATGGATTGGAGGACAAAGTTGGCTGCCAAAATATTTTTACTAGACTATGACCCTTAGCTTTGGTAACAATTTCTCATGTTTGGATATATGTTTTAATTGTATAGAGAGAAGCCATTTGTAATGTAATTATTGCTTCTATGATCTTTGATAAGTGTAAATGATCTATGGTGATTAGTATGGCAGACTTTTGCGGAAAAAGATGCCTCTGTTTAGGTAAAAAGAGGCCTCTGTTTGCCCAAAAAGAGGCCTCTGTTAAAACAAATGGGACCTTTGTTAACACAAAAAGAGGTCTCTGTTTATTTAAGAGGCCTCTGTTAATACAAAGATGCCTCTATTAACACAAAAGGCTCTGTTTAGAAACTGGGGCCTTTATACTTTATTAATATAAGTAAGAGGCCTCTGTCTAAGGAAAAAGATGCCTCTGTTTACTTAAAAGGAGGCATCTGTTTACCCAAAAAGAGGCCTCTGTTAAAGTGAAGCCTCTGTTTACATAAAAAAGGCCTCTCTTAGACAGAAGGGGCATCTGTTAACACAAAAAGGCCTCTGTTAATAAAAGTGGGAGGCCCTCTGTCTAAGGAAAAAGAGGCCTCTGTCTGTTAAAATGAGGCCTTTGTTAAGGAAAAAGAGGCCTCTGTCTATGAAAAAAAAGCCTCTGTTTATGTAAAAAGAGGCATCTGTTTGCCCAAAAAGAGTTCTCTATTAAAATCAGGCCTCTGTTAAGGAAAAAGATGCCTCTGTTTACCCGAAAAAAGGCCTTTGTTAAAATAAGGCCTCTTTCCGCAGAAAAAGAGGCCTCTGTTTACTTAAAAAGAGGCCTCTGTTTGCCCAAAAAGAGGCCCCTGTTTGTGAAAACTTATCAAAAGGGTATCTCTATTGCCAAAAAGGCACGAGACACTTGGTGATTCCGAATAAAATTGATGTATAACGTTGAAGCCAACAAAGCCAGATCTTTTGTGCCATCCCCGTAAGCATCGTAGATACACATCTTTGACGGAGGAATTGTCTATGTTGGCATTTTTGGTATCATATTACGCTCTGTAGTATTGGTGGCTAAGATCTGGACAAGGTATCTAATACACTCGTAATTCAAGCTCCAAATGGCCATGCCGCCAGTCTAATATCCGAGCTATCGCATACACTTAGCATTTCAGATCAAGCTTGATGATCATTTGGCTTCGACTAGCATGTCTATCGTCGCACCAAATCGTAATAACATGCCCCAATATCTGATGATCGACATGCTAGTCAAGGCTAAACGATGTTAAATCTCGATCCGAAACGCTAAGGGTATGCGATTGCTCGGATATTAGACTGGTGGCACGGCCATTTCGAGGTTGAATGACGAGCATAGTAGATACCTTGTCCAGATCATAGCCACCAACACTACAGAGCGTAATACGATACCCAAAATGCCAGCATAGACAATTCCTCTGTCAAAGATGCGTATCTACGATGCTTACGGGGATGGCACAAAAGATCTGGCTTTGTTGGCTTCAATGTTATGCATCAATTTTATTTGAAATCACCAAGCGTCTCGTGCCTTTTCGGCAATAGAGATATCCTTTTGATAAGTTTTCACAAACAGATGCCTCTTTTTAAGTAAACAGAGGCCTCTTTTTCCGCAGACAGAGGCCTTATTTTAACAGATCTGGCCTCTTTTCGGGTAAACAGAGGCCTCTTTTTGTGTTAACAGGGGGCCCCTTTTATGTTAACAGATGCCTTTTTTTGCGTTAACAGAGGCCTCTTTTTAAGCAAACCAAGGCCTCTTTTTGGGTAAACAGAGGCCTCATTTAATAGAGGTCTTTGTCTGGGCAAACAGAGGTCTCTTTTATGTTAACAGAGGCCTCATTTTAATAGAGGCATCTCACTTTTATTAACAGAGATCCCATTTTCTTTACAAAGGCCCCCTTTTGTGTTAACAGAGTACTCTTTTTTGTTATCAGATGCCCCTTCTTGTTAATATGGGTCTGTTCTATGTTAACAGATGCCTTTTTTGGTTAACAGAGGCCTCCTTTTACGGTAACAACGGCCCCTTTTGTCAACTAAACACTTTTCTGCATGCTAAACACCATGCATTATTTACAATTATCAATACTCGTGAAAGCAATCTTTGCATTCCAATTGAGTTCATCTACTACATTAGAAATATGAAGTACATAAATCTATATATGTCTTTTTTCTATCCCGGTAAGCTACAAGTTCGTTTATCATAAAGTGGCAACTGTGAAGTACATTTTAGCTTATTGTGTCCAACTTCTCCACACCTGCCACACTTTTGCCTTCTGCGAAACTCTCTAGTTGGTGGTATTCTTATTTCTCTCCTACGAGATCGGAAGAGCTTGGTGTATATAATGGTGGTAGTACAATCATAGACTTCACACTTTCAGGGACCTCCCAATCAGCTTCATTGGGCATCGGGACAGCAGATTCTTCATATGCGGCCCTCCAATAGTCAGCCTTATAGTACGGTGAGCTCAGCAAGTACGGTGAAATTCTTGCTTTCTTCACTGCCGCAATTGCATGCGCACAAGGGAACTGATCTAATTGAAACCGTCTACAGGTACAAGTATCATCACGCAAACTAACAGTGTAACTCATTGCTACATCGCTCACCTCATAGCGAAACTCATCCACTGCACTCGCTGTAAATTTCTTAGCCCTGTCATAATTTTGGCGATATTTTTCCTCCATCTCAGGCATTAAAATGCTTGTGCATTGCTGTGAAACCCCAAGCCTCTCATGAAATCACCTCTGCAATGTCTTTCTAATAATTTCAAGTAATGACAATATCGGAAACTCTCGATCTTTCTTAAGCAATGCTTTCAATGACTTTGCATTATTGGCCATCATGACGTTATAACGGTTTCCTTCAAAGTGTGACATTGCCCAAAGTTCAGGGATCGAATCTCTCAGATCGGAAGCCCAATCTTTGTATCCAAGATATCAATCTCATGTAGGTACTTATCGAACTCTTTAGTAGTATATGCCTCCGCTGCTTTTACAAATAATGGCACAACTTGTTTCAACTTCTTTGGATCTAAAGCATTAGCCCTTAGGTTACCCCATATGTGATAGATGCAGTGACAATGATACGTATTTTCATACACAGCTTCAATACCGACTTTTATACTTGAGTGACGATCAAACATCAGGACAAGCTCTGGAGTATCTCCTGTTATTTGTTTTAGGTTCGAGAAAAACCAAGTCCACGAAGTATTGTTCTCCCCATCAACTATGCCCCAAGCAAGAGGGTAAATCTAGATGTTTGCATCTTGACATGTAGCAACAATCATCGTGCCTCCATATTTTGCTTTCAAAGAAGTTCCATCGACACATATTACAGGCCGCATCATATGATAACCTTGAATGCAAGGTCCAAGTGCCATAAACATGTATAAGAAGCGGTTCTCACCATCAACCTCAATGGAGAATGCTGTGCATGGATTTGTTCTCATCAGGTTATGTCCATATACAGCCAATCTTGTGTAGCTATCTTCGGGTGAACCTCTGAGACCTTCTAATGCACACTCTATTGCCTTCCTTCCAATTTGATAGCTCAATTAACCCCAAACTCCTGTCGAACATTATTAATGACATCAGCAGCCCTGTATACTATTTTGGTATTCTGAAACTTTGGAGTAATGTATGTTCCAACAACCCAGGATTTTGCTTGTCTATGGCCATTGTCATGAATGCCTATAGAACATGTATGCTCACATATGTACTTACAAACTTTGAAATAGTCACATGATCCAACCTTCATAGCCCGCAAACGCCACTTGCAATTTTTGTCTAAGCAAATTAAGGTGTACACACTCTTGTTCGATTTCTTCACTCTGAATTCGAAATTGTGCCGCATTGCAAGAATATGTAATGCTGTCTTAAGATCCTTTTTCGTGTTAAATACCTGGTCAACTTTCAAGTCTTCCTCTTCAGGAATAGTGTGTAAAGTATGAGATGAGGAAGCCAATTGCTCATTATTAGCACACATAGTTTGCTCTCGATCATCTTGCATCTCTTGTCTATGTGTTGGGCACACCACTGTTTCAGGCTCATTTACATTCACTGGATGAATATCAACATCATTATGACACTCTATCTCCACACCGTCCCGAAAACCATCTCTGTAGTGTTCAATTTCATTTCTATCATTTATTTCAAAATCAGACCGAGAAGGACCGCATTCATATGCATTTTCACATGTATCAGTAGGTGCGATGGGTTGTGTCCCAAAATGGATCACAGTGTGTTTTGACGTGGGCCTCAACATGACCTTTAGGAACGAGTATCACACACAGAGGAATATAATTACCACACTTAACAATAGATAAAAACCATTTTCCGATCTCACTTCATTGTCTGAGTTGATCATGACTGGAAAAGAGAATGTTGGGTCACTCCTAGGGCAAAGAAAACACAACTCAATTTTTTGTAACATCAAATCAATGCTAAGAAGATGTTGCACTTTGCCAATTAATTCTGTAAATGAAGTTTGTGTGGATATAGGAAGTCCATTCATAACTCTTCCATACCTTTCATCCCATTTCCAACTCCAACTTCCTTCACTCTCACTTAACCACTCTCCACAAGAAACCTTAATCCATATTGTCAAATCCATATCTGAAACTAAATGACAATGCATATCATTAGATGCATATTTTAAACATCATAAAATATCATTGCATATATTTTGACATGAGGCATATGTCAACATAACAGAAAAAAGATGCTTCTATTAACAAAACAAATTGACCTTAACGGGGTTCTGTTAACAAAATGAGGCCTCTGTTAACAAAAAAATGGGGCCTCTATTAGAAAGGGGGCCTCTGTTTGACATAGAAGAGGCCTCTATTAACAAGAAGGGGCCTCTATTAATGTAGAAGGAGCCTCTGTTAACAGTAAGTGACCTTTGTTAAATGATACCTCTGTTAACACAAAAGGGGCCTCTGTTAATAAAAGTGAGATGTCTTTATTAAAATGAGTCTTCTGTTTACAGAAAAAGAGGACTCTGATGTCTGATAACAAAAATGGGACTCCATTAACAAAAAATGGCCTCTTTAAAATGGGGCCTCTGTTAATAAAAATGACCTATGTTAAAAGAGGTCTCTGTTAACAAAAAGCTTCTACTCTCTGTTTAAGAGTTGCCTCTGTTAAAAAGAGGCCTATGTTAACAAGAGGTCTCGGTTAGAGACAGAGATATCTGTTAAAGTGTCTGATAGAGACTATATAACTTTACAGAGTACATTTACAGTGAGTTATTGAACAATTTGATTACATACAATAATTTCAGGAATTTTTCCCGAAACAAAGTGGATTTTTAATAGCAATGCTAAAATATTTTGGAACAAATTTTGAATTTTGCAGACATTAACTCTCTTGTGCAAATTGCAATGTTTATATCTTGTTTGAGTTTCTTTCCCTCTTAAATAGATCAAGATGAGTAGAACAAATCTGAAAGAAATAGGGAGATATAAAGAGGAGAGGGTCACTGATAATGTAAAGAAGGAAAGTCAAAGAAGAATCAGTTGTAGCGGTAGACAAGAAACAGAAGCATCGAATCGTTCAGAGCTTCAGATTCCTTTTTCCAGATATAATGGGTAATATAGACATTTCATATTAAAATTTAGAGGACATAATAGACTTTTAAACCATAAGGCCATAAAAGATAATGGGAGGCTATAAAAGAATACTAAGCCTTTGACTGGGCCTTTTTATAAAATCTCCCAGTTTGAACTGAGGACTTATGTTGCGCATGAGTGCGTGCTTGTGAAAGAATTCAACGCCGGCGAGTGTAATTCTGGCAAGAAGGTGGACGCTAATCGTGTTTCTAAGCCTCGGGATGTGTGGACATGGCTGGGTAATGGGTTTACCGTGGGGTTCATGGGATGAGGGCAAGAAGTGACGCGATAGGAAAGGGATTCTGATGAACCTACGGCTGCCGACGGCGCTACCATCTATGTGTGCTTCGTGCGTGTATATGTATGTATGAGCATGTTAATAGGCATCGATTAATGTGTGAAGGTCGGGTGTATATACCACCGTGAATGTATCTGTGCTTGGCGGAAATTTGGTGCGCGGGGGAGATGATGGTGTTGTAGGATCTTTCCGGCGGCTCAAAACCGAAATTAGGACTAATGAACTACGGGTGTTCAAATTGAACTTTGAATATAATAATTGCCTGAACAAAATGGATATAAAGATCCGTATGTGTATGTAAATATACCAGTATAGAAGACAAATATTAAGATGGAGGTTTCAAAAGTTGTACCAACTGGACTCGTCTCGGGAGTTATGGGTTTGCAATGGTTTGTGTATAGTGTAAATTTGTCTCTGTACGTACATGAGGAAGATGATGTATCTTGGGTGAGATATGTAAAGGAAAATATGAGAAGGAACACATGACGTGTAGGGAGACTAACCTAAAGCAGATGATCTCATGAATGGGATTCTCTATGGAATTTGTAGGGGGTTTATAGGTGTGGAGATAGTATCCTAGATTTCTAGTTCAGCTTGGATGATAGAGTTTGACATGGGATAGGAGTTAAGATTATATATGGCCAACAAATTGTATTTGAGTTATCTTTGAAGAGACGTGCATTTGCATTAGATTTTCCTTGGAAGTGTTGTCATGAGCAAGAACCAGTGGACGTGGTGCGTCTAAAAAAATTGGATTTTCTTTATTTGGAAGTGTATTCCTTAACATGTCCAATAGAGGTGGAAAAGTAATAGAAGTTGGTTTTCTTTGAATTATATATATTGATTATCAATTAGGATAAATTATTGGTTAAAATAACAGAATTATTTTGGTCTTAATGTAATCATTGAAATTAAAATTCATGTGAGTAGACGGGCGCTTCATAAAATGGAAATTAAAATAGGTGAGATTATAGCGACATGTTTTTTATTTAATAAAATTTAATTCTTGAAATTTTCCGGTCGCTACACTTTTCGTCTTTGGATAATATATAGATTTAATTGATTAGCTTATAATTCTATAAAATTAGGCCAATTCACTATATATCCATACTATAAGAAAGGAGGGAAGGCAAAATTATTGTTGCTAGGAGCAATGCTAGAAAACGCTACCGTTTCAATTATATATATATGTAATATGTTTTTTTTTTATTCAAAAGGTGTACAATATTTTAGGACTTGTTTGGCATAGTTTATTTTGTCATTTATAAATTTACCTATAATTGATTTGACAACTACTCAATAATCACCACACATTTTAAACTTTAATTAAATCCCCACCACTCATTTTCACTCTTTCTAAATTTTCTTTATAAATTGACTTTATAAATCTAACCAAACGGACTCTTAGACTTTTATTTCTTCTTACCCAGAAAGTTCTTAAGCATCTATTTCTCTTTTGTTCTCTCGTTCTTGGAATGATCGTGCCCTACAATTCTTGCGATGCGTTCTCCTCTGTGTTTGCTTACAAGTAATTTTTCTTTTGGTTGTGGTTTAATCTTGTATTTTTCTTCTTCATTTTCTGTTCTTTTTTTCTTCTTCTCTGGTGTTGTGACTTCTGAAACATGATTTTAATTCCGGATTCTTACAATATTTTCTGAAAATTCACTTTTGTTGTGGAGAGATTTGATTCTTCACATGTCATATTTGAACAGTAAACGTAGTGGTAGATATTTTCAAACCAGACTTACCAGTAGAAAAGGAGAAGATTAATACCCAGTTGGAGACAATTGGGCTTTTCTTGAACATATAAAATGCTAATAGTCTTTTTTAGTAACTTTTTATCTACTCTTTTCCTTTTCACTGCAATATTTTTCTCTGCAATTTTTGTCTGTCTTCCTATGTTGTAAATATTTGATTTTTTATCTTTTTCTTTTCTTTTTTTAGCAAGGATTAATTACCTACATTGTCTATTGGCTCTGCAATCGTACGATATTTGTGTTTGGGTGCTCATTTTCCTTTAGGAAGATTGCAGAAATATTGGCTATTGGTGAATTGACTTTGATTTGGAATATCAGTACTTTTTTTGTCTTTACTTGATGACCCGAAGTTGATTGTCTTCTGGTAATTCTCTTCTTCAAATATACTATAGAGCAAATTCAGTTAATGAATTTTGTGATATTTGATATATATATATATATATATATATATGAATACAGTAATGTTAATAAAGATTTGATTTTGCTAATTCAGTTCACTAGTGTTTCTCTTCAAATAATGTGTGTTCTTGATTTCTGGTAGCTTAGCCAGCCTTAGGTCATCCCCAACCCTCGTACTCTATTTTACAGCACCAGTACTCTAAAATACAATACAACAACCTCTATTTTAAAAAACTGCTCCAACCCACATACCTTATATATTCTATATAACCATTTTTCCTATTTTTCTTTTACTTCTAACCATTAACATATTAGAAAAAATAAATAATTACATATCATATTAATAACCGAACGCAATATGGACTTGTATTCAAGCAATACATTCATTTAGACACTAGATTACAAGACCAACTCAAAAATAAAAGTCGCAAATAGACGGGAAAAAAATATGGAAAGGTCACTATGAATGATAAAAGGTACGAAAAATAACAAGTGTATATAGTTGACTGAAGATTAAGAATTTGAATTACTATACTTCTCATATAGATGGTCGATTAGGGCACCTCAAAGTGCATAGCGTGTCATCTTATATCTGATCTTTTGATGACGTGCTAGGAATTCTTGAAACCTAACATGTTCATCTCGTGCCATTTCCACTCCTATGGCGGGTACTTCTTGATGAATTGTGATTGCTGCCTCTACATCCCGTTCATCTTCAATAATCATGTTATGCATTATAATGTAAGCAGTCATAATATCCTGCATCACACGGTTACCCTAAACGCATGCTAGTTCAGAAATGATTCCCTACTTTGATTGTAGAACACCAAATGCTCATTCTACATCCTTCCTGTAGCTTTCTTTCCTAGCTGCAAAGTATTTCTTTTTTGGAGTTTATAGGTCGGGAATTATCTGCACTAGCATGGCCCACTTAGGATATATACCATCTGATGACTTGTAACCCATGGTAAGTTCTTTTCCTTGTATGGCGTAGTCAGTAGGACGTGCTATTCTGTTGGCAAAGTTAGAAAATAGATGAGATCTTCCCAAGATATTAATATCGTTGTTCGAACCTAGTATATAAAAATACGCATGCCAAATCCACAAGTCGTAGTCCGCCATGGCTTCCAAAATGATTGTTGGACTTTTATTCTACCCGGCATAAGCTCATGTCCAACTCATTGAGTAATTTTTCTACTTCCAGTACATACAATCAAGGCTACCTAACATTCTAGGAAATCCATGTTGTCTTCCGATATGGAGCAATTGTGCGATGTCTTGTTCGTTTGGAGATCGAAGATAGTAATCACCAAAAACCTCCACTATAGCCCAACAGAACCTCCTTAAACTTTCCATTGTAGTGGATTCACCAATCTTAAGGTGTAACGCCCAGGGTTCTGGGTGCCTGAGATATCATTAAAATATATATTTTTTAATGAAATGAATCAAAATGAATCAAGAGTGAATAATAAGTGGAAATTATCTTGGTTCAAAAGTGACAATATGAAAGATAATTTGGTCGGTGATAATCAACTATTTCCCACGACATCAAATGTTTTTCATGTACTTAGATCATGTTTGAATAATTCAACATCAAAAGTTTCCAAGTACTTAAACAAAGTTTGATTCATTCAAAATAAAGCTGATTTAATTTATTTTGAAAGCCACCATTGCTCAAGGCATCTCTTCCGACTCCAAATCTGCAAAATATTAATTTGAAAGGGATGAGTATTTCATAGAAATACTCAGTAGACTCAATGCAATATTAATCAATTTATACTATAAACCTACATATAAAGATGCAATTCACATCTCATAAGTCTCAAATAGTCTTTACTCGAAAACAAGCATCGTATGGTAAATGCAGGTTTCTGACTCTCGTCTCATGCCCTAAGGCATATAAAATACTAGCATCCATAGTAACATCATAACATGCATGCAAAAATCTATGCCTTGCAATAAAGCATATGCCAAAGTCTTATCTTGTCTCGTCTCAATCATAAAGCAATCAAGCTCATGCAAATAATATATAAGAACATAGATCACATATCTATATGCAATTCATAGAACCATCAATTAATATTTGCGCTATTTTTTGAGAAAATATCTTTAGAAAGGAGTCTACCTCAAAATTCCACCGAGTCGAGCTAATAGGGCAAGGCTTACTCACTTTATTCTTCACTCCTTGCCTATATAAGAGTACATAATTTAAATTAGGGTTTTTGGTGAAATGAGCTATTTATAAAAAGAAATTATTTTTAAACTAAGTTATAATAAAATAATTGTATAAAATGCTTAGGGCGCCAAATGTGATTAATACCCAAAAGTTAAGGGAAACTAGAAAATTAAGAATTAACCAAAATATAGGTATAAAACTAAATGAATTTATTTAAACTAGTTTAGAAATCCTTAAAATTCAATAAATCTGAAAATTAGAATTTAAATAGCTAAAGTCATTAAACCTCATGTTTAACGAAAATAGGGCTTTAATTAAAATAAGTATAAACTAGTCCAAGTGTTCAAATAATTAAAGTCTAGACATAAATTAAAATTAAAATCTTATAAACTTTCAAACTAACTTGAAAGAATTCTCAAAATAAAAGACTAAAATAATTGTAATTAAAAGTTTATAGGCCAAAATAAATAAAATGTAAGTTTTTGGGACCATCCGAAAGGGATCGAAAGTTTGAGGGCCAAAAATGACGGAATCAAAAGTTTTATGCTCATTTAAACAAAATAGAAAGTTTAGGGCTTAAATGACACATGGTAAAACTTTGGGACTGAAATTTAAAATATCACAAATAATTAAAATTACTCCCTAACTCCCATTTCATTCGAGCAGAGAGGAAGGAGAGCAGGGGAGCAATCGGTGGGAGGGGGTGCGGCCGGCTTCACTCTGTTCACCGGTGACACCGCGCCAAAATGCGTCGCTCATGACGGCCATGGCCGTGAGGGGGCGATTTGGGAGCAAGCAAGGTAGATCCGGCTGGAAATTGGAGTTGCTCCATCGAACCCGCCCCAAAAATCTGAAAAAATCTCTGGCTTATGTTGCCTAGGAATAAATGTAGATGCTTGGGTTAGGTTTCTAGATGTGTAGTGAGTCGAAAGAGTGGAGTTTTGGGGTGAAAATGTGGTGGCGGTGTTGGTGGCAGTGGAGGTCGTTGTGGTGGTGGTGGCAGGGCACGGTGGTGGCAGTGCACAGTGGGGTGTCATTGGTTTCATTTCCTTTTCTTGCCTACTGTTTTATCAATAATGCGCGTCTAATTGAAGATTTGTGAAGTGTGTGTTGTTGGCAAGAGAAAAGGCAGTGTTGTGCTAAATATGGGGTTATTTCCAGAATCTTGCTTGAGTGAATTTATGAATTTGCAAGGTAAATAAACTAAGACATCCGTGTGTGTAGATGGTGAAGTGAGTTTGTTGTGCTTGTTGAAGTTTTCACAGGAAATGGAAAAAGGAAGAGGAATGTTTGAAAAGGGCAGTGTGTTTGTGTTCATATGTGTGCAATTTCCTTTTTCTTGTATGAATTGTTGGATGTTGAAATGGTTTGAAGGGATGAAATCAGTCTATGTGTGCGATGTATTGTTGAATCTTTCTTTACAAAATGTATGAATGATGAAGGAGATATGATTGTATGTAAAATCTTCAAAGAAATGGGAGGAGAGGAGGACGTTTGAGAGCAAATGGAGAAGAGGAAGACCTTGGTCTTGGTGAGATCGGCTGAATTGGGCTGAGGTGAGGGTTTGAGGATCATATATACCCATTGTTTTGGCAATAGGGTTGCATGGGGATGAAGGGTTGAATGAGGACTACCATTTGGGGGCAAAATTTTGATTGCCTGTGTTTAAACATAACAATTTGGATTAAGGACTAATGAATTGAATTGGGATACTAAGTAATCAAACTTGCAGAAATTGGCTAAAGAAATTTGTAAAATGTTAATTATGTTTAATTTATTTAAATGGCTAATTAAATGGTAAATAACTAAATAAATAATTAAATAAACTCTTAATTAAGATGAATCTTCATTATGCATAATTAAATTAATTTAAAGAATTAAATCCGATAAAATTGGTGGCGACGCAACTTAAGAATTTGAAATTGTAAAGTTCATAGTTTTTGAAATTTTCAGTCGCTACATAAGGTATTCGTCCATTACATCTGCAGTCACACTGTATGTGAGGATCTACACCACGACAGTTATTTTTTGGTAAGTAGATAACCCGACTCTTCCGATCTGTCAACTTTCTAACAAAGTAATTGTCAAGTGATCAAAGGTCCTCTATAATTCATAAGAATAGCCTATATGACATCCGGAAACGCCGCTTGAACGTTCCCTCATTGTACCATGACGTCTCTGAAAAATATTCATTTTATAACGTTGATCGGCGCTTCTCGACCATGATTGTAAACCATGTGGCCAGGAATCGAGCGCCCACATTGTGGATTTTTAGTTGTTCACAGTACTGGGAGACCATATAAGCATAGACTTGGAGATGCCAGAAAAGCATAGGTTGTTCTTCATCAATGTGTTCAATCTCTTATGTCAAAGTGGCACCGAAGTCGTCGTCACCCTCAGAGAAGGACAATGAGACATTAAAAGCTCTATTTAAAGGATCTCCTTGTGAAAACTCATCTTAGATTTGACGATAGAATAATGTAATGCTAGTGCATTTGGCTATCCACTAGTCACTTTAAATAAGAAATTTTAGGGTAATTTGCACCACTAGGAATCCAAGAAGATAAGATGTGTAATTTGCACCATCGGATTAGATCTCGCTCAATTTTGAGCTTTAGATTAAAGATGTAACACCCCAAGTCTTGCAATACTAAACTTAAAAATGTTAACCCTCATTTAACTTTAAAAATGCGGAATAATAGATATTTTTCGTTCGTTTGAAAAATTCTATAAAAATTTCGGCAGAATCTCCCCTATAAATGAGACAGCCCACCTATAGGAGAAACTCAAACAACAACATAAATTCAACAAACAATGACCAACAACTATCAAATCCTCTATTAACCCATTCCCAACTCTTTCACAATTAAACATAAAGGAAATTCAAGTTTAAAATGATTAACAAGTAATCTCTCAAAAACACGTGGAGTATATCAAACTCCACTAAAAGTGGGATAACTGATAAGAGAACAAAATAATTCAATTCAAAGTTTAAAACAAGTCTTTCTATAGCTAGACAAGCGAGAAATAGTATTATCTTATGACTGAGTCCGCTACCAAGTGAACCTCCCGTGCCATTTAACTTTCATTACCTGTAAGGTAGGGAAAATAGGGGGTGAGCTTATGCCCAGTAAATAAACTCCATGCACACGAGATATGCTCATGATCCGATCTGCATTAACTTTCAAAAAGTACGTATCCCGTTGTACTTAAATATTTAAGAATCATTTTTTTCTTGGAAAACTTTCAATTTCCATTCTAGAAACTTCATTTTCATCGTGAGCTCACTTGATGTATCATCTAACCAATCAAAATGCAGTGGGTTATTCTTATTTAGAAGCAGATTCAATTCTACCGGTAGTACCACCGAAGTGGTAACCACTTCATTCAATACCGCCGAAGCAGTAACATTACTTTTAACACCACCGAAGTGGCAACATTCGTTCAATGCCGCCCAAGGCGACAAGGTCAGGTATGCCGGTCCCCCGCGCCCCATTTCCCAGTCACATTCTTTCATGATATAGAGATACATCCATTCCTTTTCTTTTTCAAAACTCTGGGATACATAATTTTATAAATACTTTCAACCTTCATAGCAAAACATTCATATTTGAAATCATGACCATGCATGTTACATGATGAAATGACATGACATGACATGACATGAATAGGCATATATCCAACAATGTATGCATCATTCCATAACTTTCATATTTAATAATTAATCATTTATCAACAAGCTAACAATATAGCACATTACCTATACGTCATCCTTCAACCTATAATGGACTCAAGGGTGGAGTTTACTTACCTCAAGTCTTTAAGATATTACTTTTAGTAAGTGGAAGGCCTTTAACTCCTTTCAAGATCAATGTGCCACGAATCCTAGTATAATCATTTAATAAGTGAGACACAAAGTTCTCATATCATTCATTTGACTTTAAAAAATTCATGTGATGATTACATCTTAGCTTACTTTCAAGCAACTAAGATTTAGCTCTCATAAGCAAATACTATTGTCATGCCTTAATTAACAATTTCACATACTTACTTACAATCTCATACTTTAATTGCACATGCCAAATTGTTCTTAAATATAAGCTATTGTTGAGACACAACTCTTTTCATCACCTTCATTCATTGCATAAATGGTTTCATCTAAGCATTTTATCAAACATTTTATTTGCATAAAGAAAATTAACTCATCCTTTTATCTTTCAACATTTATCTAAGTTTCAAACCATAAAGATTATCACACACAAAAAAGCTCATAAAAGTATCATTTGACATGCCAAACTTATTCTCGGGTATAACTGGCAGGTTGTACAAAAAGTACCATAAAAACTTCTATAGACCTCCAAATGATGTCATTCAAATTTTAAATGAAATATAACTCATAGAAGGTCGTTTTCCAATTTAAATCACTCAAAAACACACTGTCTACTGTGAGTTATGACCATTCAAAGTCGGAGGGCAGAACCTGAAACAACATGCCAAATTCATTCAAGCTTTCCTTCAAACATGTAATATTTACATCCAATATATTACCCTTTACTCATCTAACAACATTCATTTGGACGTAAAACATAACAACATAACATAAACTTTATGCATTTGTATCTAGCTAGTTTCTTGAACTATTTCTCAAAGGATACAAGCCACCTATGAACTAGGCACTTACATTGAAGGGTAAATGAAAAGATTCATTACTTACCTTAGATTGGTAGATCGGAAGAGCGAATTGAAGAATATGGATGAATCAATTCTTCATGAATGAAAATAGAGGCTAGGGTTAAGGATGAGCTTAAAAGGGTTCTTAGCTAGACTTTTGATTTTGAACAATATAGTCTCCCAATAATAGTTTTGTTTAATTAAGTCCAAACCTAGTTTATTTCTCTCCAAGTCCCTCCTAAAATGACATATGCAATTAAATACATAGTGCAATTAAATACATAGTAAACAATGTGCATAAATATATACTCAAGAACACAATTGCACAAAAATAGGATTTATTTTAGACACATTGATCATTGCAGCTTCTAAGTCCTTCCACTACAAAATCATAGAAAGTAAAATTCATTAACAATGATAAAAATAATCAAAATAATAAATTTTGACAACATATTAAAATTAAATAAATTCACGTGATGAGGAAAAGTAAGCACGGCGTTACACTTTCTTCCCCACTAAAAAGAAATTTCGTCCTCGAAATTGAAGCTCACCAAAAAGATGAGGATACTTGTTGGGCATATCAAGCTCACGCTCCAAGTAGCATCCTCGATAGCATGATTCCTCCAAAGGACTTTAACCAATGCCACTTTCTTATTCCTCAATTCCTTCTCCGTCCTCTCTAGAATTTTTACAGGCGATTCTTCATAAGTTAAATCATTACGGAGATCTAATGAGTCATAACTAAGAACATGTGAAGTATCTGGGATGTACTTTCTTAGCATCGAGACATGGAAGACATTATGTACCCCTAATAATGCTGGTGGCAATGCAATACGGTAGGCCAAGTCACGAACTCTGTCAAATATCTCGAAGGGTCCCACATAACGAGGATTCAACTTTCCTTTCTTTTCAAATCTCATAACGCCTTTCATGGGTGCCACTTTCAAGAAAACTTTATCACCGACTACAAATTCCAATGGCTTCCTCCTCTTATCTGCATAGTTCTTTTGCCTACTCTGAGCTACTTTCATCCTTTGCTTGATTTTCTCTACGTTCTTAGCTGTCTCCCAAACAATATCAGGACCTAGTACTTTTCTTTCTCCGACCTCATCCCAATGTACTGGTGATCTACATTTTCTCCCATATAATGCTTCATATGGTGCTATGCCAATTGTAGCCTGATAGCTATTATTGTAGGCAAATTCAACCAAAGGAAACAATTCCTCCCAAGTACCTGGAAAGTCAATAATACATGCTCTTAACATATCTTTTAAAGTTTGGATCGTTCTCTCTGATTGTCCACTGTCTAGGGATGAAAAACTGTACTAAAGTTCAACTGCGTACCCATCACCGTGTGCTCTTCCGATCTCTTCCAAAATGAAGAAGTAAATTTTGGGTCACGATCAGATACAATGGATACGGGAATCCCATGAAGTCTAACAATTTCTGCCACATACAGTGCCGCGTACTTCTCCATTTTATAAGTAGTCTTTACTGGTAAGAACTGTGCTGACTTGGTAAGTCGATCTACAATCACCAAATGGAATTATACCCATTCCTTGTCTTGGGCAAGCCAAGCACAAAATCCATGCCAACTCGTTCCCATTTCCACTCTGGAATCATGAGGGGTTGCAAAAGGCCCGAAGGTCTTTGATGTTTAGCCTTAACTTGTTGACAAGTAAGACAATGCTGAACAAAATCTGCCACATCACGCTTCATGCCAATCCACCAAAAGTGTTTTTGCAAATCTTGATACATCTTCGTACACACAGGGTGAATTGAATATGAAGTATTGTGGGCTTCTCTCAAAATTTCTTTCTTCAACTCTCTATTATCAGGGACACAAGTCTACCGTCATATCGAAGGACTCCATCATCTGTGATAACAAAATCAGAACGTTTTCCCTCAGCCAACTCAGTTTGAAACTTCAATATAAGAGAATCTTCAGGCTGCAAAGACTTAATCCTCTCTAGTAGTGTCTGTTTTAAAGTTAGATTGGCGAAGTAGCCTGGTTCACCTCGACGAACAATATCCAATTCTAGCTTTTGAAGGTCCATTAACAATGGCTTCTGGACAACTTGCAAGGTGGCTACTGGCTCTTGGCTCTTTCTACTAAGTGCATCAGCAACTACATTAGCCTTCCCTGGATGATAATTTATTATACAATCATAATCCTTTACAAGCTCCAACCATCGACGTTGTCTCATGTTTAGCTCTTTCTGCGTGAAGAAATATTTGAGACTTTAATGGTCAGTGTAAATTTCACACTTCACCCCATACAAATAATGCCTCCAAATCTTCAATGCAAAAACAACTGCATCTAACTCAAGGTCATGAACAGGATAATTCTTCTCATACTCTTTTAGCTGCCTTGAGGCATAAGCAATTACCTTGCCATGCTGCATTAAAACACAACCAAGCCCTTTCATTGAAGCATCACTATAAATGACAAATCCTTCATTACCTTGTGGGATTGTCAAAATAGGAGCAGATGTCAACCGGTTCTTTAACTCTTGAAAACTTCTCTCACAGTCTGAGCTCCAATGAAATTTCATATTTTTCCTTATCAACTGGGTCAAAGGTGAGGTAATTTTGGAAAATCCCTCAACAAACCTCCGATAGTAGCCGGCTCCCCCGAGAAAGCTACAAACTTCACCAACATTGACTGGTGTTGCCCAATTTTGAACTGCTTCAATCTTACTAGGATCAACTGCAATGCCTTCTTTTGATACAATATGCCCCAACAATGGCACTTGATCCAACCAAAACTCACGTTTCTTAAATTTGGTGAAGAGTTTCTTTTCCCTGAGTTTCTGAAGTACTATCCTCAAATGCCTTTCATGTTCTTCCTTTGACCGTGAGTAGATCAAAATGTCATCAATGAAAACAATAACAAATTGATCCAAGTACGCCTTAAATACCCAATTCATCAAATCCATAAAGGCTGCAGGGGCATTAGTCAAGCCAAACGGCATCACAAGAAACTCATAATGTCCATATCTAGTACGAAATGTAGTCTTTAGGATGTCTTCTTCTTTAATCCTCAATTGATGGTAGCCAGATCTCAAATCAATTTTTGAGAAATAGGAGACACCACAAAGCTGATCAAACAGGTCCTCAATCCTCGGCAGTGGATATTTATTTCTCACTGTCACCTTGTTCAACTCTCTATAGTCTACACACAGCCTCATAGAGCCATCTTTCTTCTTCCCAAACAGAACAGGAGCAACCCATGGTGAAAAGCTAGGTCGTATGAACCCCTTATCCATGAGATCTTGGAGTTGCTCCTTCAGTTCTTTAAGTTCAGCAGGTGCCATGCGATAAGGTGCTTTAGACACTGGAGCCGTTCCAAGGACCAAGTCAATGACAAATTCAATCTCTCTTTCAGGTGGCAAGCCAGGGAGATCATCCGGAAACACATCTGGGTATTCTTGAACAATCAAAATTTGTTCAATACTCGACTCTACCTTAGGCACCTCAATCACTGAAGCTATATAAGCTATACAACCTTTATTCAGACGTGTGCTCTTCCGATCAGACTTTCATCGCTGATATAATCAAAATAGAGGGTTTCACCTTGCTCCCAACAAAACAAAAGCTAGGATCATTAGGGGGCTCAGATATTACCTTTTTGTTGTGGCAGTCAATAGAAGCATGATATTTGGATAGCCAGAGATCGGAAGAGCGTCGTGTAGG
>CAVNYN010208444.1:0-10822 GCA_963692815.1 Nyctanthes arbor-tristis | reverse complement strand
AGAATTAACGCTGAGAAAACTGCAGTTTCTTGAAGATATAGTATGGATCCAAATCTTTTTGTCATCAATGTTGTCAATTACTATTCTTTAAAAATACAAATAAATAATGTGAGCTAAACTACTAGTAAACTTTAATCGATACACTGCAGTCTCACTTTTTTCTTTTGAAATTAATGAATTAGGGAACAAACAAGTTATGGAAGTCTTTGGTTGTTACATCAATTCACAAAATATTGAACCTATCACCCATTTCAAACAAAATAGACCTCTCCTTTTAAGCAATTAGCTCAATTAGTCAACTATTAATCTTATTTATGTATCATAAAATAATTTCAGCCCCTTGGGAACTTTGTAGGGATGCTTTTAATTATAGGTTGAACACTAAAATTCATAAGTTAATTATGTCTGTTTGGCAACTAATTATAATTATAATCGAGTGAAGTTGACTCATGATATAATAATAATTGGTTCCTAAATAGCCGTTAACAGAAAAAGGAAAAAAAAAAGCAAAAAAAAAAAAAAAAAACAGAAAAGTGGTTAAATTCATCAATTCTACATTGCTCATTCTTTCAAATTTTGGGGTAGTCCTTTGACCTATCATGAAAGTGTTTCTTATGTGACGCATTATTAACTTAGCAAATTATAAACTTTTTAGTCAAAATACATAAAACTAGAATATAAGAACCCAATGTGAATTCTATTCAAAAGAGAGAGAGAGAGAGAGAGAGAGAGAAGAACCCAATGTGAACTATGAAAATTTGAACGTGTATGCAACTCCTTAACTTTGTCATGTGGCCAACATTGACCACAACATAATAGTTAAATCCCTGTCCAGGGAGAAATTGAAGGAAGGCTTCCTATGACGAGTTTATCTTGTATTGACTTTTTTGGTCCAGATATCGATCAATCTGATTGGACTGATTGTAATAATTATACAATGTACTTAGCTTGGAACTATTAAATAAAAGAATTTGTAAAACTTTTTATCGATTATTATCTACTGCTTGTTAAGAAATAAAAATTGAACATTAATTAACCTAAATAAAATCAAGTGGATTGCATTTATGATTTTACACATGAAATTCATTGCATAATTCAAATGAGATGAACCAGTCAATTCAACTCGGTCTTATTAATCGCAAGAGATGTGAAGTGTGAACCTCGCTAATTAATATTGAAAGCGAAATGTGTACAAAAAGTTGAATCAAACTTTACAAGTTGCTATTTCTTTATGAGTAATGATATACGGTATTACTGATATTAATTAACAGTCCATATAACATCATGTGATTAGTTATGTTAAGTAGCTCATATATATTTAACTTTAACTTCACCTGTCATTTATCTTTACGTATATTGTCACATGGGCTAGTGTGTTATTCTTTCTTTATATATCTTTTGCCTGAAAAAACATAAAGTCAGATACAAGATTTTTTTACTAGCAAATCATGAAGTAAGAATTTGTCCAAATTATAATAGTAACTGGGTGATGGAAGTTTTCATTCATATAAAATATGTAGTTGGAATAAGTAGAGTTTACCATCTCAAATGTTATTTATTTCAAAACTTTTCAATCTTGATTATACTTTAAAATATAGGGAAATTACAAAATATGTTTACAATTTGCAGATTGGATTTTATTTAGTATTAACAAAACACAGATTTTATTGAAGAAAAATTGAAAAAAAATAAAAAGAGATCGGAAGAGCACACTTATTTGTGACTAACATATAGTATCTCATATATATTATGTTTTATAACAAATTACTATATATATAATTTCATTATTCTTCAAAATATTAATTAGGAAAATTTGTGGGAAAAAAAACGCTCTATTTATGGTTACTTAAAATTTACATTTTTTATCTCCAACATATTGTACTATATTTTATGGAAAATGAAAACACGTTTATCCATGAAAAAATATTAAATAAACAGGGGAAACTAAAATACCATTAATTGAAGCAAACAAAATCACACCGTAGATATTATATAATTATGTAATGTAATAGTTTAGATACCAGTTTTTTGTTTTGTCAATATTTTAATTACCAAAATCTTATAGTATTTATTGAGTATTTTTTTTCTTTTGAAAAATGATACCAATTTTAAATTATAAAATTTATTATATTTGTTGTTCATTGAACTAAAACATACAATTATCTTTGTTTTCAAACAAAAAAAAAAGTACAATTATCAAAATTGATTTCAACAAAACAGTTATATTAAAAAGTATAGACATTTATTTTTTTTTTTTTTGTTTTAACTTTATAAAAGAGGGCAGAAATATGAACTCCTTAACCTTTGGTAAATAAGTTTATTCAATGAATAAGAAAAATCCAGTTTTAGCATTTTCTATATGGCTAACTTTTAAAAAATATTGCACAATAAAAGCGAGAAAAAGAAAAAAAAAATTGATTACAAAATTGCTAATTAATATTTAGAAGAATAATAATATGTAAAGTACGTATATAACATAATACTAGTTAAGCCACCCGTGTGTTGCCCGGGTACAAAAAACTTATTAAAATATATTATTAAATAGTTAAACATAAATCTGTAATATTTGCACCCCTATAGAAAATATAAAAATACAAATATACATTAATTGAATTAATAAGATTAATGAACTTAATAATCATAAAGTTCAAGATCATTTAGAAGACAACATACATTCTTATATATAATCATTTATATATATACAATAATGGAAAAATACATGTTACATACCTTATTTTAAAAAATCCTAATAAAACTAACAAATTCAAAAAATAAAATGTAAAATGCATTAAAAAATTCAAATAATATTAAATTCATTCATACACATAGGAATAGCAACGGGGCTGGTATGTCTCTCCTCCTGCCCCGTTAAGGAAATCCCCACCCTGTACTCGATTGAATAGGGTAAGGGGTGGAGAAGGTTCGGGGCAGGTACAAAAAAATCACACGTTACCTGCCCCGTTAAGGAAAAATCCTTTAAAAAAAAAAAAAAAAAGAACCACGTGGTATGTAGACTAGTAGAGACTTAAAGTTGAAATGTTCAAGTTAGATAGAGGCAGAGACGAGGAGGGGAGTCGATTTAGAGATAGGGTTTGGTTTATCTTTAAATTAGTTTTTTATTTTAAGAAAACTCAAATTTTGAATGAATTAATTATTGAAATTAAGTAAAAATTCAACAAAAAAGGATACTAGTCAGGATGGTTAAGATTTATTATTTCATCTTGGGTATTTGAGATCAAACTCTCACCAACTCACTACTTAGGTTTAAATTTTTTTCGTTAAAAAAAATTAAATCCGATGTCGGGTCGGAGCAGCTTGGGGCGGCCAGCACTCGACCTTGCCCCAATACTTAATGGTTCGACTAATACTCACCCCGTTTTTGGGGGGGGGCGGTGCTCACTTGTATCGGGTAATACCCGTCCTGTTGCCATTGCTAAATACACACAGTAGAGATAGTGAATTAACGAATTATAATAGATTAGAGTTTACTTTAGAATTGACATTTTAGATTTGGTATGTTAATTTATTACTAAAAAAGATTAACAAATAAAATAAATAGATAAAATGGTTAAGATTTAGTTGTTAAACCCAATAGTCACTGGTTTAAATCTTCGCGAAATTTTTTTACAAAAATTTTTGCTAAAAAAAAAGGAACAATTATTGCAAAATTTTCAAAAAACATTACCGTAAAATTTACCAAATAAAAAAAGTGGGAAAATCACTGTACAAAAGGTACCGAGGCTTAAGTGTATTAATTAATATATAGAAATTATGTTTGATTTGTTAGATATAAATAAAAGTAATTTTGTATTAATATTAATGTTTTAATTCTGTTTTTCTATTTTCCTTCCACTACCATAAAATGAGATATCTCTGACGGAATTTTTCCAGCGGATAAACATCCATCAGAAATTTTTGACGGCATCCACTTGGCCGTTGTAGCTTTTCAGCGGACATAATATGCCATCTGAAAGTTCCAACAACAATGTAAGCCGTCGGAAATTTCCAACAGCATCTACAAGTCCGTCGAAAAAATGTAAAACCATTAGAAATTTCCGACGGAGAGTATCCATTTCCGTCGGAAATATATTTAAAAATGTGTTTTAATTTTCTTTCATAAAATCTTCAAAGTTTTCTTTCTTTATTTTATTAAATATTGTTAATTATAACTTTTTTCAATAAGTTTGAGATAAGTTTTATTTTTTAATTACGATAATAATTTATCTAATTACTTTATTAATACGTTTTAATATGCACAATATTCTGTAATAAATATACACCTTTTAAACTACAAAAAATATATAAGAGATATGTTAATTTTTTTTTGCAAACTAGAAGATAAGTTAACTGATATATATTAAGTAAAATTTTGTTTTAAATTTAAAACGTTAAGAAAAATTAAAAGTGTTCTTAACAATCAACAACCCTTAGATATGAAATAGAAAATAATTTACGTTTTTGTATCCGTAATTAAAAGTTCAAACTAAAGTTAGAAAAAAAAATAGCAACAAACAAGAACAATCTCCACATAGGACACTAATTGGCACGGAATGGAAATAAACATAAAAAAATGGAATATTAGTATGCATAACAATTATTGTAGTTATGAAATTCGGAAGATATTGAGTAGTTATGTATCATCTCTCAACTATTGCGGGATATATGCGCGGCATGTACACATATATATAATCATTTCCTTCTACTCTATTTGCATATATGACCCATACACTAATCTCATGAAAAGGTCGATTACATGCACTCTTTTAATATTTGACAATTCATTTGTGAATATATATATATATATATATATATAATATGAAATTAATTTTAATGTTAATGTGGTTTTACCTAATAAAAAATATAAAACAAACAAAACCTTTAATCTTTCATCAGTTATTTTGTGATTATATTCAAATTACATTCTTGCTAATAGAATTCAATAAATTTTTGTAAACCCTCTTTATTGTTTTTTGTTTTAATTAAAAATGAATATATAATGCAGAAAACTAAGGGCAAAATATTATATCAATGACACATTCAAATCAATTTAGAGTCTAGATGACGTATTTAATATATAAAATAAAAATTTTAATCATCGATGAAGAATTTTTATTTTATGTTATTTGGTGCTAAAGGTTTTTTAAAAAAAAAGTTAGAGTATAAATGACACAGACAAGGTTACATTTTTAATTGACATAGATAAATAAATTTAGAGTATGAATGACATATATGAAATAATAGATAACAAAAGTTTAATTAATAAAAAGCCATAATGTTTGAAAAGGAAAATTCGATATTTTTAAATTAAGAAAATTACTAGGACATAGTTTATATAAATTTCAGGGCAATATATTAACGAATACGCATGGTAGCCTAGCGGTTGGGACTTTATTCCCCAACCGCTAGTTCCCGTGTTTGAATCCCCTTGGTGCCTAAGAAGAAATAAATTTCACAGGTCAACAGTTCTGGTCGGGGCTGTTTGTGGGTAGATGGATTGGGGCCACTCGTGGGTTGGCGGGTTGAGTTGGATAGAAATTTTTTCATTTATTGTTTTTTTGTTGTCCATCGGAAATTTCTGACAGAGAGCAATCCGTCGGAAAATCTCTGACAGAAAATCATTGCCATCGGAAATTTCCGACGGATAGGACGGATTCGTATCCGTCAGAAATTTCGACGGCCCGTTTTTTGTCAGAAACGACCTTTTTTTACGGAAATTGAACCTTTAGCGATGGATTTTGCCGTCTGTGAAAACTTGTTTTTAAGTAGTGTTTATAGAGATGTGTTTTGTTAATGCTAAATAAAATGCAATACGTAAATTGTAATATTTTAAAACAAGGTATGTGAATTGTAATTACACTATAAACACAAGGTGTACTATATAAATTTTCCTAAAATATGCACATCCAAATATTATAAATTTTTTCAAAAATTTATCTCATATTCCATTATTATCCTTTAAAACTTAAAAACGAAAATTATACCTCATTTAGCAGCCTCGCCATTGCCAGTTAAAAATTAATGAAGTTGAGATATAGTAAAAGGGAAATTATCACATGCATGGCAATGAAAACATGAAATGCAGAATCAAAAGCTGGGCTTGTTCTGTATTTCAGATTTTTAGTTTTTAATCTTTTAAAAAATTGGAAATCTATTTATATTCATATTGCTAAAAATACATTTTGAAAACAAAGAAAGTTGTATAAAGAAAATTCAAAATAACATTTTGTTGTTTTAAGCTTTTCAGTGTAAAAATTTGAAAATACTAAAAACAAGGAAAAGAAATTCTTATTGTCTTCTTTTCCTTAATATTTACTCTTGAAAGACAAGACTAAAAGTAAATTCAGAACTAAAAACTGAAATATAAAGAAAACATGCCCTAAATTTTCAAGAAAAAATTGTAGCAGCTCCAACAAGTTCAGTGTCAAGGTGGATGAGAATTTTCACAAGTTAAATAACAAGTGGGCTAAGTTTTACAATGACAAACATAATGTCAAACCTCTCAATACATCGATGGGTTGTTATTTAATTCTTATGCCAGAAGTCTTTTAAATACAAATTTTTACTCATGTCAAAATCGAGGGGCAAGACTTATCAATTAATTTTCTTTTGGTCATTAGATAAGTTGGTGTTGTTTGACATCTTCAACTCTTTTAAAATTGTAGTATTTATAATGAGACAATATCAAAGAAAATTTGTTTATATTTTCAAGATCAAACAATTATATGTTATGTGAGTCATTCTTTATATTTAGTTTATATAAAAGAACAAGACATACTTTAAATAAAAGTCACTTTATATACATAACCGAACACAAACTTAGAAGGCCTTTACATGTGAAAATAGGACTCCCAATCTTTTTGCAAAAGATTTCTTTCTATTAATCATATACAAGCCAAATTTTATTTAAGTTTCCATACTTATATCTAGCTTACTTCTATCATTACCTATTTAAAAACTATTCTATTAAATAAGAAACATAGGCCTATCTCTTGTAATCTTATCATGGTGCAAAAGATGGAGAGTGTAGGCACAAAAGATCTCAAACTCATAAGTGGTTCCCAAGTACATTACAAATATTGGTTCATCCTCATAATAGGCCCAAGCATCCATCTCGACTACGTTCATAATCTTGCTCCTGTAGTGAGATAGCCTCCACTCCTCGGCTTGCTTTTCATGTATCCTTCGATTGATCATCTACAAAATGTTAAAATGCATACAAAGTGAGTATAAAATACCCTGTGAGTAATACATCATTTTAGTTTAACAAAGGATTATAGAAAAATCATTTCATGTTACAATCTTAAGAACCTTAAGATGCATAGACCTTTTGAATGCATTATAGGGCCCAAATACTAGAAGTTCCTACTACCCATGGCACCTTATTGCCTTTCAAATACCAATATGGTAGTGGCAACACAATAAATTCATAATAATTTCCGGTTAGCTTTTCCCGGATTTCTAATCTTTTATTAATCTATAACAATTAACATGGATCAAATCAAAGCAAACAATACAAAATTGGTAGAGAGACTCTAGCACTTCTTATGTAAGAAATCATTTTCACAATATCCAAAACACATATCTTTACTTGAACTTATTTGAAACTTTATACATGTAAGTAAACCAAAGTAATGAATTACTCACCTTGTTTTCTTATATCTTGGAAGTTGAGTGACTATTAATGAGTGGCAAAACATCTTCAATTCTTTAGTATATCCAAGCAAAATAACCTTTAGAATGTAAGTTCTATATGTATATGGAATATGCCTTGTTTGAAGAGATAAAAGAGAGTTTTTGAAGGTCTTTTGGGAGTGTTCAAAATCATGCACCATTTATGGACGAATTTTTCATCTTATTTTCTAAGAGCTTTTGAGTTTCACCGACGAAAAAGCTCTCACTTGTCCTATAATAATGAGTCAACTTGGAGGTATAATAATTCTTTTTAGTAAATCAAGATGCCAAGTTTGGGTTATGGATTCAATTTATATGTGAAGAGCCTATTGGATACAAGTGTCTTAGATTTTTCCCTTTTTTTCTTAGTAAACCCTTTACCTACTGAACTCTATAATTAAGTCCTTGTATTTTCAACTATACTAGTGAGACATCACATCTTTACTTTAAGCATCTTTTCGGTCTCAAAATTTACTACCCGATTAAGCTTAGTCGTTCTTTTAGCAAATTTTCTGTAACCGATGAGGTAATTGACATACATTAGAGTAATCATTAAACAAACAAAAATATCTTCAAATTCTTATAAAATGTCTTAACTAGTCGTCCAATTATAAGATTTATTCATCGATTATTTATAGTTGAAAATCAATTATTATTCCTAAGATACCACTATTAACGTAGAGAAGTACTCGGTGTTTTACACATAATGTATTTTTAATTAGAAGTTCAGTAATATTTGAAGTAATTAGTATAATTATGTGAGTCGTGTTAACCTATTCACTACAGGTAACTATTCAACTATTATTGAGTTCATCACTCAAACATGAAAGGTGGATACATTGCGATATTTAAGATGTGTATTCTACATTTCTTAGTAGTAAGATATAATAAAACTTTAAAAATTTTGTAATTGTCAAAAGTAATTGTGATCGATGTTTTAAGAAACTCACATGTGACTTAAGTTTGAAGATATAGACACTTCTACTAGTATATCTAGACACTTCTCCTAGAACCACTATCCACGATAATATACTGGTAATAAAAATAGAAAATAAATGAAGGATAATTTTTACTTTAGGTCTCCAACCTTTTAACTTTGTATAAATTTTGTCTCTATTTTTTTAGGCATACTAAATCCCTAACCCTTTATTTATTATCGCATTACATCCCCAACGTTACTTTTCGTCTCTAGCCTTTCAGTTTTCACCATTAACGTCTATCAAAATGACTATTATATCATTATTTTTTATTTCCATTATAGGTCCTCAACCCTTCAATTTCTATGTAATTTTGCTCTCATCATTTTCTAAGCGCGCAGAAGCCCAACTTTTTATTTTTTTGTTGTGTTATATCCCCATATTTTAATTATTATTTTTAATATCTATTAAAATTCTCATTATATTATTAATTATTTAAATGAAAAATAAGGAACAATATAAAATAAGAAATCCACACATTCTAAAATGTTCCAACACACCTTAATGACAACAGTCAGAAAAAATGATAACATGAAAAACTAATCTATAACAGTCTCGGTGGATATCAAATCTGTGTCGAAGAAAGTTGTCGATCTAAGTATCAATGTAGCGGATTGGATCAGATTTCTTGACTATCATAGATCACATGACAAATATGGATTGGGTAGATCTGCCATAAAATTAATTTTTTTATTTATAAAAAATAAACATAACCGATCTAATACTTTAATTCTAATTTAATTTCTTGTCTCTCTTTTTTATTTTGACCATAATTTGCCACTAATTTGTTATCTATTTCAATCCAATATGATTTACCAATTGTGAATCCATAAAAAATTAGAATTAGTGCATTAGTGATAGGTTTTATTTTTGTAAACTGAAAATAATTTTTTTTGTAGATCCACCTTGATTTATATCTGCTATATGATATGTGATCATGTTTTATTGCATTGACTCTCAGATCGGAAGTGTTTTTTTTACTCAGATTAGGTATTCATTAAGTTTGGTGTAGATCAAGTTTTTTTATTATCACTATAGATTATGATGAGTGGAGTTTTTATTTTGTATTGTTCTTTATTTTTTTATTTAAATAATCAAGTGTATAATGCTAATTTTAATTAGAATTAATATTGGTAACTGGAAGGTTGAGAAAGAAGCGTTATATCCACATTAACATTTTCCATACTAACATTTTAATTCGTATTGTTAATATCTACTAAAATTTTCATTATATCATTAATTATTTAAATAAAAAATAGAGAAGTATAGATCAAGTTTTTTTATTATCACTATAGATTATGATGAGTGGAGTTTTTATTTTATATTGTTCTTTATTTTTTTATTTAAATAATCAAGTGTATAATGCTAATTTTAATTAGAATTAATATTGGTAACTGAAAGGTTGAGAAAGAAGCGTTATATCCACATTAACATTTTCCATACTAACATTTTAATTCGCACTGTTAATATCTACTAAAATTTTCATTATATTATTAATTATTTAAATAAAAACTAGAGAACAATATAAAATAAGAAATCTATACACTCTAACCCGCTCCAAACAACTCAATTAAATTCTTAATAGATATTAATAGTAAAAATGAAAACGTTAGTATGAAAAGTATTAATGGGGATATAACACAATAAAAAATAAAAGGTCGGGCTTCTATGAGCTAAAAAAATGATGAGGACAAAATTGTATAGAAATGATGAGAAAATAAAGAATTAAGGGTATAATAATCATTTTGATAGGGATTAATAGTGAAAATTGAATGGTTGGGAACGAAAAGTAATATTGGGAACGTAATAAGAAATAAATGAAAGGTTAGAGACTTTGTAGGCCCAAAAAACAAATGAGGACAAATTGATATAGAATTGAAAGGTTGGAGACCTAGAGTGAAAATTATCCATAAATAAAATACATCTCTATAATGGATGATTTAAATTGAGAAAGTAGTAGGCAAGCGTGGAGTAATAATTGTCTGAAAAAGGAGACTGAAAAACAAGAGCTTAAAATGTTAAAACTAGACGTTCTCTTTGTTTTTCCTATAGTCATGCTCCAAGGGAATAATAATAAATGATATGACACAAGATTACAATGACATGTAGCTAAATTTGCAAAGTCATACTTCATTAATTACAATCAACGAATAAACATTCATTATTATTACCAT
>CAVNYN010208443.1:0-14148 GCA_963692815.1 Nyctanthes arbor-tristis | reverse complement strand
TGAAATGTTATCTCGTGTAAATACTTGCAGACAAATGTTATTATCATGATGTTCTTCTATGTTTGAATCATTCATATTGAAAACTATGTAAGGCTAGGGATGTTTTATATCCAAATAAAGTGCAGAATACAACGCAACAGAAAATCATATGTTACATGAAAACTAGTAGACTTTAAATCGACAACATGCAATAAGTGAAAACCGCTAGATTTATATGCAACATGCACTGAAATTTCAAGACGTAAATTATTGACCAGATTAAATAGCAAATGGAGATTAAACAGATTAATTATTTTGAGAATTTAAATTAGCGAAACAGATTTATATGTGAACCAAAGTACTGCAATTAATGTGGCTCGAATTGTGTTGCAGTGATTAAATGCTCATGTTTCAAGTAAGAGGTCACGGGTTAGAATCACACCTTAAAAAAAAAAAGGAAAAAGGGGTAGTGCAATTGATCAAAATGAAACCAAGTGCAGAATATTGGATGTAATGGAGTATAAATGACTTGGAAGTGATTACGATTAAAATTCACATCACAATTCCCAGAAACGTAAATATATACTGCACAACCATGTTGTGTGCCTTGATACACAGGGGCGGAGCGACAAGGGGGGCATGGGAGGGCGATTGTCCCTACAACATCAGTCGCCGGACCAGTGGTCGCCCCTGCAACAATTTCTAAAGTTGAAAATTTTCCCTAAAAGTTGCAGCTTGAGAAGAAGTTTGAGACGCAGGGAAGTTTCAGGGTTGCTTATGGTAAAGACGATGAACAGTTAGATGGCATTCAAAGTGGAGAAATTTCACACCTTCCAAGACTTATTATTTTTTATCCTACTATAGTAAACGAGCCAACACCGGTTACTATTCCCTAGAACAGTTCTTTACCTTTTTGCCCTTAATTCTTTTTAGCTTTATTACTATTTTACCCTCATATATATCCAGATGTTTCTTCATTGTTTTTATCCCTCCCTGACCATTTTCATTGTACTGAAGCTATCTCTGAATCTTCCTCCAAAGTCGTGTGCTCTCAATTCTCTCGTTCTCATTCTTGTTATGTTCTCTTTCTTCTCTAGCTAAATTCTCTTTTTTATCATTGATTCAGGCTTTAATTTTCTTTTTTTTTTTGTGGCTATATTTGTCATTGTTTTCCGTTTTTTGACTACCAATTTTCGGGTTCTTTTGGTTTGATCGTTGCAAAGGTTCGCTACATTGAGTGATTACCTTAAACTACGCACACTGGTTAGCTAATTATTCCTCATAAGTTTAAAGGCAGAGTTATTAGCAAATCTCAGTATTTGGTTTAAAGGCAGAGTTATTAGCAAACTACCCACATTTGGTTTTTACACTGTCCATGGTTTAAGGATAGATTCACATGGGCCACATCCTACCCGCAATGGGTAATTTTTACACTTTCCATCAGGGGTAGGAGATCAAGATCCTTTAAGTTCTGACTTATTTAGTTGACCACATAAGAATGAGGTTCTCTATTAATGCGGCACATCTAACGCACACCTGATGAATCCCTACTTGGATATATTAAAGCGGGACAATCTGTCCTTTTTTATTAACAAATGTTATATTAACCCAGAACTACAACTTTAAAATATCACAATTGCTCAAAAGAAGAAACCATATGATTTGTAAATTTGAATGGATATTACATTTTAACTTTCAAACTAGATTTATGTTTCATTATTTACCAACAAAAAAATATTGAAACATCAAAAGTTGCCGCATTTTATACATGTTTGAATTTTTTTTTTTTTTTGAAAAGATTCATGTTTGAATTTTATTCCAACACCACAACAAATATATTTCAACTATCAATTTTAGAACAAAAACTCCGCAACACGGGCAGTGCCCATGCCGCACCTAGTAAGGAATAAATTCTCCCATTTTCATTGTTCATCAAAATAGTGTTTTTACAGAAATGCCCTCAATTTTTGTCTACAAATTTCCTATTTTACCCTTCCTATCATTTATCCTTTAATTGCGAGGGTTAATTTCACAAAAAGTTCCCCAACCTTTGGGTTTAGAATTGGATAGGTCACTAACCTTTTTTTACTCCCTTAGGTCCCTAAATTTTTATAAATGCACACAATAAATCCCTCTTATCACTATTTTCTTAACTTTTCATATAACATGAAGATTATACACTTTAGTCTTTTAATTTTAAAAACAAAACAATTAAAAATAATAAAAAAATTAAAAAAACACAAAACACCCACCCACCCCTCCCCCTCCCAAGAGGCAGCCAGAAGCCGTTTCTGGCAGCAAATATGGGGGGTGGATCCCCCCATTTTGTCGCCTATTATATTGCTGCAATTCCAGCAGCCAAAATGGGGGTGGAGTGGAACCCCCCCTTTTGTCGCCTATTATAATGCTGCCATTCCGGCAGCTAAAATGGGGAGTGGAGTGGAACCCCCCTTTTATTGCCTATTATTTTGAGCACGGGTTTTTATGGTCTAAGTGTATCTTGTCTTTACCACGAATAATTAGAGATTACAATCCAGAGCAAAATGAAGATAATGTATTGGCAAGAATGTAGACCATAAAGAAGCTATCATATTTCATTTAAGTTGGGCCAGCCTCTTTATGGGATTCTATACCTTGGGACTTTCTGTTCATAATGATATTATACTTTTTCTTCTATATATGTGTAAATATTTTTCTGAAGAAAACTTAGCAAGACACCGTCTTTCACATATAAAAAAATAGAAATAGCTAAACAAAAAATAAGTTCTTTTAGAGTCTGCAACTTCAAGTGCAAATGACTCAATAGGATAGATTGACCTATTTCCTACTTTTTGAGTACTAAAAATGCAACTTACAAGGAATCATTCGAAATAGCTATGGCTGCAAAATGGCAAGTTCGATCTCCCCATTTTGGCTGTTGGAAATGGCAGCATTTTTGCTTACTGCCGGAAATGGCAGCAAAATTCTGCCATCTCAGTAGCGGACCCTCCATTTTGCTGCCCATTTCTGGCAGTTTAATGGTCAGCAAAATGCTGCCGGAAATGTTGCTGCCATTTCCGGCAGCCAAAATGGGGGGTTCCACACTCATTTTCGCTGTCGGAATGATCGGCAGTAACTGGCAACCATTTGCTATCCATTTCCGGCAGTAAAATACTGCCGGAAATGGCAGCATTTTTACTGTCATTCCGGCAGCAAAAATTTTGCTGCCCATTTTGGGCAACAAAATGGGGGGGGTGGATCCTCCCATATCTGCTGTTAGAAACGGCAGCAGTTTGCTGCCATTTTCAACAGCTGTTTGGCTGCTGGAAATGGTTTCGGAAGCTATTTCCAACGGCCTCTTGGGAAGGGAAGGGATGGGAGGGGCTGGGGTGAGGTGAGGCGGGGCGGGGCGGGGCCGGTGGATGGGTTTTTTTAATTTTTTTATTATTTTTAATTGTTTTCTTTTTAAAATTAAAAGATTAAAGGGTATAATCGTCGTTTTATATGAAAATTTTAGGGAATATTGATAAGAGAGACCTATTGTATATATTTATAAAAGATTGAGGACCTAAGAGAGTGAAAAAAAGGTTGGGAGACCACGTCGATTCTAGACCCAAAGCTTGGAGACCTTTTGTGAAATTAACCCTAATTGCAAATGGGCCTTGAAGCTTCTCTAGCTTTCTGATGTTCTGCTTTGTGACATACCACCTTATCGCCCTGCGAGAACTCCCGGGAGAAATAGAGCTTGTGTCTCTACCAGTGTTCAATCGGACGGCCAGTGAAATAGTACGCAGAAGTGGTGTCTAAGTCGGTCCAGCAGGTAATGTCTTTCACCGACCGTTTGCTTTGTCTTTTTGCTGCTATTTCTCGAGTGATAGTTAACAAATTAGGTTAGGATTAGACTGATAGATGAAGTTTTTGTTAATTTATCTACATTGATTTCTCTAAAAGACAAATGAGAATTAGTTGTAATATGGCTTGGGGTTTTTGGAATTTGATGCACACAACTTGTTTGATCCTTTGTTTAAATGGCAATAACACCTATTGATACTTTGGAATCTGAGTTGTTTTTCTTGTGTGATTTTTTTTTTCTTTCTTTTTTTTTTTTTTTTTGGGGAGAGGAAATCATATCATAAATTTGAGAATTTATTAGCAAGACTTTGCTTAATAGAATACATGGACAAAGACAATAAAATCCCGCCGAAATCATTTGAATTCGTGAAAAAAGGTTGAGGGAATCCACGATAAATAAACCTGGACAATGATTTCAATGAGGCCATTGGGGACCATATGCTCTATCTTTCTATATATTATTATAAAAGAATATAAATTCTTGTACCACTTCACTGGACATATATCTAAAAAAAGAGAAGGATGGGAGAAAGAGTAAAAGAAGAAGTATGAATGGTTAGGGGAGGGAATTTATTTTATTTACTTATTATTTAAAAGATTAAGTTTGAATTTGATCTCAGAGTGCAAAATATAACCCTTTTTGAAAGTTCATTGAAAATGTTCAAGGAGTTGTGTGTTACTAACTGAGAAATTATTCTATTTTATATTTTATAATAATACTACTAAGTGTGATAAAAGTCTACTTTTATTCAAGTGCCAGGTGTCTGGTTTTAGATGATTTCATCACATATTGATCATATTTGTTTGCTTTAATAAGTCAAACAAAGTCTACTAATTTGAAGAAGCATGATTAGAATGTATCTATGTGGCTTTTAGCGTTGTTTATGACGTTTTAGATTAGATTTGATTTTAGCTAAGGGCCTCTTCTTATTGGAGTATCGTTTTCATAATGGTAAATGGTGGGATTATTGCAGATTGAGAGCTGGTTTCTTTCATCTAGATTTCTCGTACCTTTCCTCCTTTATTTCTAGCCTAACCAGCTAGGTAAATATACCGAGCAATTCTCCATGTGGCGGATAACAGATTTTGATGAGGAGTCACCTGAAAGGACACAGCTTTATCCAATTACTCTTATGTTATTTGAAAGTTGATCAATTACAACTTTTATGCACCTTTAAATATATCTTCAAAAGGTTCACAGAATGGTAATGTTAACACTATTATATGGTTAGCAGTCTAGTGGATGTACTATGCTTTACTATTATCGCAAATAATTTTTTAAATTATTATTATTATTATTTTGTATTTATTTATTTATTTATTTTCTTTCTTTCCTTTTTTTTTTTTAGTGGATTCACATATTAAACATGCATCAGGTTAACACAGTCAAAGGTATGTTGTGGGATATCAATGTTCAACTATTTGAAGAAGATCTTATAGTGGGAAAAACCTATCTTGTATCGAATGCATGGGTTAGATGTGTAAATGATTGATTCAAAAAAAGGACAATGAACTCGAATGGATTATATCCGGCACAACCAAAATTCAGAATGGCGATGAAAATTACTGTGAGCTCTTATTTTCAACATTTAAAGTCACTCCAGTAGCCACTGTCCAAAACTATATTGATCAAGATGAAGAAATCAGTAAGCACCCTTGTCTCTTCTCTAAGAATAGTATAATTTCTATAATTTAACAATTTGACTAATGGTACTTTACATTATATGATGTTATTCTTTAGGTGTCATGGCGGTGGTTATAGACATGAAGCCAAGAAGACAAATTTGCACTAAATTCGGAACACAAGTCACAATTCAAGATCTTATTCTAATCGACAAAGAGTACGTGCATCATGACACTTTTATACAAAATAATTTTCACTTTTCTCTTATTATCATCATGTTTGACATAAAAATTCATATATTTAACAGATTTCAAACTCAACAACTAAGGATGTGGACACCATTTGCAGAAAATGAGGGTTATCATATAATGCACTCACTTTCAAATAAACCAGTCATCATCGGTGCTCATTTACAAATGTCATCCTTCGATGGTAAGTTATAAAAATGCATTATTTGTAGGTGCTGTTTTAAATATATTTACTTAATATCTAAATAACTATTTTCTTCATATTGTTTAAAGGAGAACTATCACTTTCAACTACGGTTGATAGCTACTTTTATATCAATTTTCCCTTCGATAAAGTTCTCCAATATAGAAAATGGTAAGCCATAACAATTCTTCTTACTAATACACATTCTTTATACTATTAGTTCTTACTAATACAGATTCTTTCTACTATTATTAGCAATTAAATGTACAACTATAAGTAATACTAATACATTTCCATTTGTCATGTAAGGATTACTGAAAATATGGAAACAATTGTCTAGCTCGCATCTGTGAAAGAGTACGTAGCTGCAAAAAAAATATCTCATTCCGAAAAAATTGTCTTGAGTTGTATAAAAGATGTGTTCAACTTGACAGAAATGGTAATGCGTCTTTTCTAATTTCTTTCATTTATTATACGTTTTTCTACTATTATTATTCATCTATTATTTTCTCTAAAAATTCAAAATTTCTTAAACTCATTTATTTCTTTATTTTACGTAAAATCCTTCTGGATCAAAGGAACTGCAAGTTTTGTAAAGAGGAATCTTCCGATCTGTACATGTCTTGTAGCAATTGCCACAGACCATCAAGTGAACCAAATGCTTAAAAATCATTTTACTGCAGGTTTTGCAAAACACCTAATGCTATTGCTAGACCAACGTTAGATTTGAAATATTTTATTTAGTCATTATTTTTTGTTACTTTTTTCTTTTCTTTACCACCTTATAATTAAGTTTTACTGAATTCTAATTTCTACCCAAAAATGTAGCGTCTCAATTTATCTATATATATATATATATAGGGCACGATTTGACGTTGAAATTCAAGATTTTAGTGGGAATCTAACAGCATCGTTGATTGGAAAAATAGCTGAAGATTTTCTGCAAAATTCAGCCTATGAACTTATGATACTTTCTCAAACAGTAAGTGATTCAATCATATTTACTTTATTGTATCCTGTTTTAGAAAAGGATTGACTAAAATCTTATACTTATTATATATCTTGACAGAACAAAGAAGTTGTAGAAAATGTTAGAATGGCTCTAGAGAATGAATGCATTTTCTACATCAAAGCAAATGAAGTAGGGCAAAATCTGCTTGGAAAAGGGAAGTCATTATGTCAAAATTATCTGCATTAGGTTACAAATATGAATTTGTTTCTTTTCAAAATTCTACAGCTCAATTAGACACAGAAAATAGCACAACAACGGAAACTATGATACCTGAATCAAGTGACAGTTTTAGCCATGCTGAAATTGTAAGCTCACGACGAACAAGAAAAAGACCACTCTTACAAGTTCCAGAATCTGGACTCCCAGCTAGCAAGAGAAGCTACCAAACAAGATTGACTAAAAATCTTCATCCTTTTTTTTTTTTTTTTTTTTTGCTATCAAACCAACATACCTTGTGTCTTTCCATTTTGCTTCCTTTTCTTGTATAGAATAGTTCGCCAAATCAGTAAACAAGCTCACTCATACTAGAAGATACTTTTTGCCCTGTTATTTTGCTGCCTTTTGTTGTACATAACGGCTATAACAGATGAAAATGTCATGGGCAAATTAGTTAGCAGGCTCAGTCACGCTAGAAGGTACCTTTATTTTGCTACCTATTGTTGTATATGACACTTCGCTTCCTTTTGTTGTATATGTCACTTAATATATGCTATGGTTCTATTTTTTCTTTTATGATTATTTTTCCTTTTAGTTTATTTTGTTGGAACTTGTTGATTTACTTTTACTTTTAGTTTATTTTTGTTGGAACTTGTTGATTTACTTTTCACGTGATGCTTTTGTTAAGGATGGCTTTCTTTTAATTTATATACTATATAATTATCAACTTTGAATCTCGTTTGCTATCATTAACTTAGACACTACGCTTGCTATATTGCTAAGGTTATTAACAATTTGTGATTAAACATACATTAACAATTTGTGATTAAACATACTTTATTATTAAAATTGTTCTATGTTATGCAAATTTTTATTAGCCCTTTCCATTTTAGATTTCAAACAAAATTATCTAACATGAACTATGTCAGGAATTAATTGGCTGATTGAATTACAGACCATTGATCAAATGGTACTTTGCTTTTGTACTCATCCATTTGATTTATAGCAAAATTACGAAACACATTCTTCGTTGAAAATATACATTAGGAATTCTCTACTTTTACAACATACATGCTGTATATCCTAACAACTTACCTGAAACTAACCTTAACAAGTGCAATTTTTTCTATAATGAAATGTGTTGCAGCACTAGATTCCTAACTTCTAATTCCATTGTCATTGATAGCATTTGATCTTTCGAGGATAGACATGCAATGGCAGCAAACATCATCAAGTGAATGAGTTACATAAATTGTCTTGCTTTATAAGACAAACAAGTTTTGCCTGTAGTGTGAGATTAACCACAAAGAAGATGAAGACAAACATAAGGTGATCAATAAATATTAACTCTTTTGCTAGAGATTATTTGTTGCTTTTTCCATTCTATCTTGTGAAGGGATTCAATTGTTCTACTACTAATATCAACCTTTGTTCAAATTCGAAGTTTCGAAATTTCATTTTTTTCGTTTGGTTTCATGTAGCGCATGGCTCCTGATTCCACTGCTTATCCTGCTTTTATTATTAGTTACTCCCTAATGAAGAAATTTGAGGATGCTCTGAGGTTATTTTCAACCGTTACATCTAAATTTTACAAACACAATTATTATTTGTTCTTTTTTTTTAATTTAAATTTTACATCTACTAAAAGAAAAACGAATACGGGTTTTGCCCGTGCTCCCGCTAGTGTGTGTATATATATATATATACTAATTATAAAACATCTTTATAAAATGCAAATGTGATAAGTCAACAAAGAACTGTCATTGGTAATAACAAATTGGTTATCAAATCTTCAAAATCTTGATATGAAACACAAGAAATAATTAGCCGTCAAGGACACGTTAACTTATGCAAAAACTCTACTGAAAAGTTTATTAGTCTTCTTATATTAGTCTATTAGTCTTCTTATATTAGTCTTCTTATAGTTTTGAGTGATTGACAGCATTACTGTAGACATGATGGTGGGATGGTACTAGGGCATCACTCAATATACTCCCAAATCTCACATTTTAAGGCAGGTTTTCAGGAAACTCCTCAAGTTTCAGCAAAAGCAGCCATTGGTTGAAAGGCCTAAAAAGAGTTTTATTGAAAAATAAAGACTCTAACCTCTTTGAGTATATATTGATTCTCATTTCACGTATCTATGATGATGAATTATACATGACATCAATATTAATCAAATTATTTTATTTTTGAACTAAACTCTTAATTGCCAAACAATTCCAGAACATGGATTATTAAAGAAAAAGTTTATTAGGTAGTACGTTGTGAATTATTGTAGTCAGTTAATGATTATGGTTTTTATCTTCACAGCACTTGCATAAATATGAGATTTTAGTTCTCGTAAGGGTTAATTTCACAAAAGTCCCAACCTTTACAATTTTCATTAGCTCAGTCCCCATATTTTTTTCAATGATGTAGGTCCCCGACCTTTTATAAATTCACTCATAAGATCCTTTGTGATATTAAATACATAAATTTAAATATATATATATATATATATATATTAAAGCACACTTTTTTGGCACAATTGAAAAGTATATGGTATAATTGATTAATTTTTCCCGCCCATTGCACTTTTCTGGCACCATTCCTCACTTGTTTGGCATCATTTTCCTCTGTGTCAGCACTCAGATTTTTCCTTTCTACAACATTGCTGCACATCGAAAACCCTAATTAGAATTTCCTTTCTAGCTCGGCCCCCACTCTTCCTTTTTGCAAATCAAAATCTAAGATGTTGCTGTTCCCGCCAGTGGTATCTCGCACAGGCATGCGTCTTTTCTCTTTCTGAATCGATCTGACTTGCAATGGATACTTATTGGGCAACGGGACCTCTTTAAAGGAGAATATAATTTAAGACGGATAAAAAAGAAAATGAGAAATATCACTACATTTACTAATTATTTCACTTTAATAGTATTATTATTTCATTGATAAAGGTATACATTAAACAATTACATATAGGAAAGTTAAAATTTTAACTACTACATCTTATTAAAAGGTGACTTATAATTTGAGAAGTACACAAAATAAATATAAATCTATCTTAATGCGATTGAGAGAGTATTTTTTTTGTTTGATAACAGTATTTATAACCACTAGCAATGATCTCTATCTTAGAGTATCTACAATGCTTGCGCTAATTTTAGCTATCCATATAAGAAATAAGACGCAATTTTAGTGATTATTAGATGAAACATAGACAAGTTAGTTTTAATAATTGCTAACAATCACATTGGAAGTGTTAAACTTAGATTTTGTTTGATTCTATTTATTTTTTCTCATTATAATCTCACATATTACTGATTTGACAATTATTCAATTGTAATAACATATTTCAAATTTCAATTAAATCTCTACAACTTATTTCTATTCATTGTCATAATGAGAATCAAACAAGCACTTAGTTATCAAAGTTTATAAAGTCTAAGTAGGCCCTATTATTATGAAAAACTATTCGTCAAATATTATTAAATAAATAAAAAAAGATTTTTTTAATAATAAAAGTGCCAAGCCAATCGTTAAAATTGTGTTAAAGTTAATAACAACTTTAAGACTAAGTCAAAAAAGATTCCTATCACAATGGCACTAGTTTTTTGAAAACTACCAAGAGTTGTTACTTTCAACAAGACAACTGTATATTCCTTTCTCTTTCTATTTTTTATTTTATTGCCAATTTACCGGCAGACTCCACTCACCAATAAGGCCCACTTCTTTTTGTTTGTTTCATATTATTTGTAAAGTCTAGTATTTTCTTTATTTCCGTAACCATTGATTTTAATTAAGAAGACAAGAAGTTGATCAAAATAATAAAAACAGAGATCTTTAAAAAAAAATGGATGAAATTTTGACCGCACTGGACGAAATTTCTAGCTATGTCCCTATTGAGAAGGCTACAGCTGATTTTAGAATTAGGGAAGAAGAAGTGGGAGATCAACGATGCTGCAGTGAAGTTTGATTCTTCTTCCTCTTTGTAACAATGGAGCTTTTTAGGCGGATCAGTCTTGTCCGGAAATGTAAAAGGCGAAGGCACATGGGAAAGGGTGTATAATTCACACGCATTTCAATAAATTTTGGAGATAAATGGACTAGTCTGTGGTGTATTGACTTTTCTTTTATTTTCTTTTCTTTAATAAGTTAATCCAGTCATGTGTAAGCTAGACTTAAAGAAAATATATTTTCTTCTGGCAAAAAGAAAAAAATGTAGTTTCTATTTATCATAGATTTTTTTTATGTGTTTATATATTTATGCATATTTGCACGGTTTAAATATGTGTGTGTAATTGTATCCCAATTACGTATTTAGTGTATCATGTATTTATATTAATATATATCTATATATATATATTGCTCTGATTTTGTAAAAATATATATAACAAAAAAATATATGGAATAGTATATATATATTATTATATATTTACATTATATTTTCTGTATTTTCTTATCGATGAGTTTGAATATATGATAATACAAGAAGACAAATTCAAATGCCAAATCATTTCCACTCTTGAACCTAGATTACATATTTTTTTTTATATAATAATATACTTATAATCATTTTGTGGTGTAAATACTAACATATAAAAATATTCAAAAATAAAGTTGGCACTAAGTTCACACACGACTTTTGTATTTAAAAAAAAAATTACACGACTTTAGTATTATTTTTCGCCCCCCCAACATAAAAATTCTGACTCCGCCACTGGCCTCGATGCGCGTCACATAGTCATATGACACCATATAGTATCATATATATAGTGCTAGATCATTTTTAGAATATATATTGCTATAGCAGTAGTGCAAATATATCAGAAATGATAAACATGTATGTAGGAAAGCAATCAACAGAATATGATATAAAAATCGTATTAAATTTGTTGGTAAATTAATGCAAAATGGTGCAGATTACATCCATGAAGATAAATTGCAAACTTGTTAGACTCAAAGGAGAAGAAATTGAAAAGGAATTACACCGAGGGCTGGAATTCAACTCTAAGACGATTTTGCCCTGTCTAAGTGCTCACTATTGATTGGCAATCGGCTCGACGTAAAAGCACTTAAAACAACAAGACACGGCAACTAAGATTTGTTTCGTACTCTCTTTGATGAAGAAGGACGAACGTAGAATAAAGTTATGAAGGCAGGGATGAAATTTTGGAAGAATAAAAATGTTTGCACTGAATGAATTCACAAGAATGAAGGGGATGTATATATAAGACGCCAATAGGTGTTTACAAAAGAGTCACTAGTTGCAATTGAAAGGTAGGTCCGTAACACAACCTTCCAAATCCAAAAGTATACCTTTCAGAAATTAATAACTTCATCAAATTCGGATTCTAAGCAAGTTTAATTAATTAATCAAACTGAATTAATTGGAGAATTCTATAAATCTTTATTATTAATAACAAATAATAATACTGGACCGATTTCAATCTAGAACCTATGCTTACAACATGGGGTATTATATTCCCACTATAATATATATCCGATACAAAATATACTACAAATGCATTCTATTTATAGCCAATACATAACAAGCATCATGATCCACACGCATATTTGGTCAAATAAACTCCTATTAATTTCATCAGAAATTTCATAGCATAAAAAGGCTAATTGGCACAATATAATCCTAACCTTTCAATTTATTGTGCAAACTAACTATAACCTTTCAAACTTGACAATTACGACATTAAATCTCACCTTTTTGGCGCAATCTGACTTTTTTCTTTCAAAAAACAAAAGACTCATATTCTAATTTGGCTAAATTAGTATTAAATTAAATAAATAAATAAAAATAAAGAATATTAAATTTTAGTATTTCTTTTTAGAACACCATCAAATTCACGTAGTAATAATAAAAAATACCTAATTTGTTATGAACTTGATAGGAGTCCCCTATGAATGAAATAATATTTTTAGGAAACACAATCCCGCAAAGAGGGATGGACCAAGGGTGCCCTGAGCTGCTCCACCTTAGACAATTCATTTAACTAAAATAAATTAGAAAAAAAAAATTAAAAATGACAATGAATATAACAAATTCAATCGATTTAAAAAAAAAAAAAAAGAAAAGTTGAGCTGGACAGTGTACCTTTACATCAATCTGGTCTGCACCTACCCCGCATTGGGCAGATAGAGGATCGGATCAATCCGCCTCACTATCATCACTAAATTCTCATCAGTTGATTTCTTAAAGGAAAAATCTAAATGGACAAAAAGAAATACAAAAAAGATAACAAAATTGACAAGTGATCATATGATAAGTGTTGATAGAAAAGTGATGTGATGTGTTGAAAAACAAGATTGTGACATGCGTCAGTTTTGTTAAATTTTTTTGTATGTGGTTTTGTTCATTTAGCACAACTTTTTTTTTTAAATATAACTAAACAATATTTTTTCTGTAGTATTATCTATTTCTAATTTAATAGTAATTTTTAGTTCAATTAAAATTTAAGGGGTATTATAGTTTTTTTAAGTTAAAAAAATTAAGGCACACCAAAGATGTGAGATTTGATTTTAAAATTGACAAATTTTAAAGGTTAAGATTAGATTATACAATAAGATGAGATGTTGGAGTTAGATAATACCAATTTGCCATAAAAAAACGAACGGCCTTCGAAATTTCATAGCAAGGAAAATGGATCCTGTAATTACCACCACGAGTCTTCTCGTAGACTAGTCATTAGTCAAGCAGATTTATTCAAAATTTTCTATTTTATATCCACACAGGAAAAAAAAAATGGGATTCCTAGAAGAGGGGGCAAAAGGCCATTGAAAATTTTATGGCAAGAGAGAAAAGAAAATGGATCCTGTGATTAGCGCCACCGTTCAAGTTATGATAGAGAAGGTGCTCGCTGTTGCCGCAAAAGAGTTCCATCAGCTGCGTGGTTTCGAGCAAGACTTGAGTAACTTGGGCGAATCACTGGAGATGATCAAGCAAGTCATTGAAGATGCTGAACGTCGCCAAGTTACTGACGGGGCCGTCAAACTCTGGTTAAAGAAACTTGAACGTGTTGCTTTTGACGCTGATAATGTTCTTGATGAGATCAACTACGAGAATTTGCGCCGTCTGGTCAAGTCTCAAAACAAGAGGAAGCCAAAGCTACGTTTG
>CAVNYN010208442.1:0-23008 GCA_963692815.1 Nyctanthes arbor-tristis | reverse complement strand
AGTGTCAAAGGCTTGCCTGGTAATTTCTCAAGTATTGTGTACAAGACTGGAGAAGATGAAGATTTTGGCTTATTTTGGCAATGTGGAGATTGTTGGGTTTGTTGCCAAAAATAATCCAAAGTTGAAAAGGAAAAGGAAAGGGAAAGAAGAAGAATCCTAGGAGGAAAAGGAATCCAAATTATAGAAGGATTGTCTTGTCTTTCAAGGAAACGAAGCCTATAAATAGAGATGTTTTCTTCTTCTTTTATACAAAAGTGGTACAAGCGAGTTGAGGGAAAAATTGGTGAGTCTAGCACCTTGAGAGTTTTCTTGTAACTCTTGTGGTTTATTCGAAGGGTAGAAAATTAGGTGTGGTAAAACTCAGGGCGATTTTCTCGGTGTCACTTGGGTCGGGTCAGAGAGTCTTGTGAAGAAAAATAGTAGCCTAGCGTCTTGGGATTTCTTGTGTTTGCTGGTTGGGCAAAGGGTAGAAATTAGTAGATGCGATAAAACTTGTTATATTTTTCTTGTAATACTTGGGGGATAGGTTTTGGCGAGTGAAAATTATATATGGTTGTAGCGATTTTAATTATATAGTGGAAAGCTTTGACTGTCCGTAAATTTATCTTTGTTCTTTTATTTTTCCTTGTCTCAACTAAATTCCTTGAACAATGGTCATGCGGGCATAATCGGGGAATCTACATTAATTCCCAACAGTATTATCTCTTTCATAATTGTATATTTTTGCCAAATGGCAATTTTTATGAGTTCGGTAAACTACCTCTGGAATCCCAGGTTCCTAATCCAACCATAGAACTATGTTCAATAAGTGGAATTAGTATCTATTTTTAGGTTAGGTAGTAATGTTTAAAGAAGTCAATTTTAGAACCATTGCTCTTAGAGCATCTGCAATGGGAATGTCAAAGTTTTGGTTGGTGCAGAGAAGAGAGATAGAGAGAAAGTGATTATTTTAATTGAATATTTGTGGAAAGTGGTGTAGGAAAAAAAGAGAGGGAAAAGTGAAAAAGAGGAAAGAGATAGATAGAAATTCAAAAATAATGATATAATAGTAGTATTGAAGTCTTTGAAGAATGTCCAAATTTAGACTTTGCACGAGATACGAGGGAGGAAAAGTGAGAAAAAGTTATGTAAATGAGAAAAAAGTGATTAAAAGAAAAAGAAAATTAAAAAACATGGGACTCACGAAAATTTTTGTGTCTTCCTCTCTCCTTTTGGACCATATCCCAAGACCAAGAGCATTGGAGATGCTATTAAGACCAAAGAACAGAGCCAAAGGCGCATGGAGCTCTTTTTTCAAGGTTCTCCTCTTTCAAAAAACCTCAATCTATTTGCTGTTGGCTAGTCTTCCTTGAGTAATGGAGAGCTCGGTACTTCTCTCCAGCCAATGCTAGATTCCAGTCCGGCAGGTGGGGGGCCATTGGTGTCGTGTTCTGAACAAGAGTGAGAGAGGGATTTGGGGGTTGGTTTTCCATGACAAAAGGAGGGCGCCGGTCATCTTCTCCGTCGGCTTCTCCAGTGACACGGTGATAGGAATTGATGATTGGAGGGGACAAATGGAACGATTTCATTTAGGGAAGGTTATCTGAAATGTGCGGTGGGTGGGGTGGGGTGGGGTGGGTGTGGGATGGGTTTGCAAGGCATAGAGCATGATTAGTGTTGGAGGTAAAAACTCAAATTTGGGTTTTTACCCCCAACAAAATCAAATTATGTACGGGGGAAGGAGAAAAAGCCATTTGTGGGGGAAAAAAGGTCAAAGAGGGGCTAAATTTAGCCCCTCTTTTACGTTTTTTTCCCTTACTTCATTCCTTAAAATAATATATAATAAATTTTAAAAAATTAATATTATGTAAAAAATTGAATATAAATTGTATGACAAAAAAATAATGACAAAATAATGTGTAAAAAAATTTTAAAAAATAAACAAAATCTTTCAATATATTTTTTCTCCTGTTTTTCCCTCTGCACATTATTTGGAAATAGGTTTTTTCCCCCTAATTTTTTCCCTTTGGATTTTTCCCCTTGGCTTTTTTTCCCCAATACTAATCATGCTCTTATGTCCAAGATTTTGATTTTTCTGGTGGGGCTTAGTAAAAAAAGGGGGTGGGGAGGAAATATCTTGCTTATGTAGCTTGGGATCCCGTGTAAACTCTGGCATGCCAACTAAGAATTTGGGCTCTCTTAAAAAAAGCTAAACTTTTTGTAGAAAAATTGGCATTAGCCACCTCTATTCTGACTAAAATAGGTATAAAAACTATTTTGTAATGGCTAGAGTTTTACAAACTCAAAACGTTATCTAAATTGCTCATTTCACGTTGAATTAAACGGAAGAAAAGTCCTTAAACATGTGAAATTTTTTTCCTTAAATAATTTTAAAATCTAACTGAGTCAAGTAATAAAAAAGGTGAAACATACTTAATTTAATGTAGTCATCACTACTCATTTGATGTTTACTGAGTTTTGGGGCAAATTTGTCAGCACTAGTCACCTCTAATATGACTAAAGTAGGTATAAAAGCTATCTTTGTATCTAACTGAGTCGAATAACATAAAAGATGAAACACACTTCACTAAATATTTAATAACATCAAACTTAGGCTTGTTAATTATTTGAAATACCACTGTACTTTTAAAAAGTTACCTCAAATGCCATTGTACTTTAAAACTTACCCCAAATGTCACTGTACTTCCAAAAAGTTATCTCAAATGCCATTATACTTTAAAACTCATCCGATATGCCGCTGAACTTGTGAAAGTGTTATCCCATTTGCCACATCCGTTAAAAAATGTAACTGACTTGATGACATGGCTAACAGAATTTACCATGTGGCATCTTGACTGTTTTTTTAATCGACTGTTGACTGAGTGGCAAATAATATAAAGTTTTATAAAACTTTATAAAGTTTTAGTGCCACTTTATAAAACTTTCCTCATATGCCACTAAAGTCGTAAAAATATTATCTCATTTACCACTCTATAAATACCCGTTAAAAAAATAACGGTAAAAATGCCACGTGATAAATTCCGTTAGCCATGTCATCAAGTCCGTTACATTTTTAACAGTGGTGGCAAATGGGATAACATTTTCACAAGTTCAGCGGCATATCAGGTGAGTTTTAAAGTACAATGGCATTTGAGATAACTTTTAAAAATACAATGGCATTTCGGATAAGTTTTAAAGTATAATGGCATTTAGATAACTTTTTGAAAGTACAATAGCATTTCTGGTAATTAACTCAAACTTAGGCAAAGAAAATAAAATGTGAGTTTACATTTTTGGATAGCAGAAATTAATTTTCATATTGTTCTTACCAGTTTGCCATGTAAGAGTCTCGTTGGGGGTCGGGCATCGAGAGGCCAAATAGAGCAACCCGCCTACCAGAGTAAGCATCAGAAAAAATGTAACATGTGGGGCAAGTGGATATGGATTGAGATCGGGACACGTTGTCCGATCAGGAGATGCTAAATACAGTGTAGATGATCAGGACACGGGTTTTGTTGAAGGTTTGAACTATTTTCTTTGATTTTTGTAGGATGCAAGCGTGTGCCAGATCATGTCTTTTACCTGAAACAATGGCCAAATGATTAGGATCACAGAACCTACATGTCACGACCAGAGATTTGAATAAAGCTCGTGAGAGACACAGAGAGTGGTTGGCGGTTAAGGGTAATAAGTAGGACAAAAACTAGATGCACATTGTACTTTAAATATTTCACCTTAGTTTGTACCAGAACAGATCATATAAAATCCCCAAAGCAACCTGATATTAGTCTATAAATAGAGGCCTTGGAGTGCCAAAGGGAAGAAGTTTTTTTGCCTAAAAAATAGAATCTAGAGAGAGAATTCTTGCACGAAACATATTTAACTCCGAACACATCTCCTAGATCGGTTACCAATCTCGAGCCACATCAAACTCCACTCTGATAAGAAATGCTAATCAATCCCACCTATCACGTTACGTAAACCTTATTGACTTGGGTCCACGTCAAAACCCAACGTCAACAATTGGCGCTAGAGGAAAGGTCTCGCTTTTTAACTACTAAGGCCCACACTAGCATCCGAAACTACTGTATATCTGATTCTCAATTATAAAATGGTGAGGAACCAAGTAGCTACGAGTAACCAGGAGGGAAGCCATTTAGTCCCTCTAGAACAGTAGTTCGGAGTGGATGAAGGTAATCAACACGCACCAGTTAACCTCAAACTTGGGGCTCTTCATGCTCAGTTGGAATTTCTATAAAATGAACTAGAATGATTGAGACAAACACCACCTTCATCTCCGACACACTCGAGGATGAGGCTGAGTTGACCAACCTTGGGCTTTCACAGGTCAAGAAGCTAGGTGTGCGTCGTGTGATGACACAACTCTTTGTAACGTGCCAGAGTTATATGGGAGAGAACTACAATTTTGGCCTTCATGTGGCAAACCCGAGCACAAAGACGATGTATTTAATAGGTTTGGGCTAGATCAGTCATAAAGGAGTAAATCATTTGCCAAATAATACACCACAATAGGACCGATCCTACTACTCAAGAAAAACTGTATCCCAGCATCCAAATGGTGGTAGGGTTGACAATGAAATAGAAAGACTCCACAAAAATGATGGTTGAACTAGAGAGCCAACAAAATCGGACACCAAGAAATGAGGACTTGATGGCTCATTTACCCTTCACGACATGGATACAAGCTTACCCTAACAAGGAGAAAATCAAGACCCCAAACCTTGCTGTATATGATGGAACTACAGACCCAGTTACACACATACACAAGTTAACTGTATAGATAGAGTTACACGGAGTTAGCCAGGCTATCATGTGTAGGGCATTCCTGACCACATTGCAGACTATGTGTGTCACTGGTTCTAGGCACTCCATGTGGGTTCAATCAACTCTTGGTTAGACCTTTATCTCTAGTTTATTACTAATTTCATGGGGTCAAAGGTTAGGATGAACCCGAAGGGAGCCCTGTTGTCTATTAAGTAGAGAAAGGATATGAGAAGTTGAAAGATTACCTCTCTTGATTCAGCAAACAGGTCATGGATACAGATGATGTATCTGATGACGTTATTCTATTAGTAGTAACTTTCGGTCTACTGTGTAACTCAAGATTTTGGTGGTCAGTGTATGAGGACAGTCTGCGAATGTATCATGATCTCTTAACCGGGACAGAGTGGTATATTGCAGCGGAGGAAGCCAATCCTGCAACATTAAGATATATGCTTGGCAAGGATCCAGAGAAGAAGGACAAGGATCGAGAACCATATAGACGAAACGACATCATAATTGGCAAATTGAGAACTATGCAGTGGATCACGTTAAACGTTATCAACCCAAGCCTGATCTACCACTCATGGCATACATGCTGAATACCATACCAAAATTGATCCTTATGTCCTCTAGGGACAAACACTTGTTGCCAAGACCCAAGCATGTGAGAAAACATCCTACGCAACTGAACGTGAACAAGTATTACAAGTACCATCGTTCTCTCTGGCATGGGACAGATGACTACCGAAATTTGTAGCAAGAGATCCAACGTTTGATTGATAGAGGTCATATACAAGAGTACTTGGTACGACCAGGACACTAGGTCAACATGGGACTATCACTACAAATACAAAATGCCCTTCAGCCTGATGTATCTCGGCTTCCCATTGTAGATATTCATATGCTGATAGAATGGAATCATACTATCGAGGGATTGTAAATCAAAGGCGATGTTTGGTTCGAGAAGCTCATAACAATTATCGGCTCACTACTTTTGGCATGACTCTAGAAGATGTATCATTCGGCTTTACTGAAGGTGTGATACTCTAGTTATTACCATGCCATTATCAAGGGTGTGGATCCATCAGACTTTGGTAGATAATAGAGGCAACATAAATGTGTTGTTTTGGCAGACGTATCAGAGAATGGGATTGGAGGAACATCATCTTAGGCCATACTGAGGGACAATTCAAGATTTCACCGACCAGTCCCCAACTCCGCAGGGACAGATTACATTAATGGTGGAATTAGCTGATGAGCCTAGAGTACAACAGACCTTGGCTGATTTTTTGGTGATTGATGCGAATTCCAACTACAATGCAATCGTGGGACATCCGATCTTATTTGAATTTAAGGTAGCCACTTCTATTTATCACTACATAATGAATTTTCCAACCACGTACGTTGTACAAGGAAATCAACGGATGGCACGGGAATGTAACTGGACATATTCCTAAGACATGCTGCAATGCTGAAATGGAAACTAGAGTGGGAGAATGACAATGACCCCTTAGACCTAAGGATAAGGGAGCATAATAAGGTCAGAGCTAAACCGATGGAGGAGTTAGTACAAATTTCAATGGATGAACGCGATCAGAAATCCAGCTTCGGATTGGGGCAAACCTTAAGGAGCCAGCTAGGTTAGAACTCATTTTTTTCTTAAAAAAGAGTTTAGATGTGTTCGCATGGTCACATAAGGATATATCAGGGATACCATCAGAGTTAGCATGCCATAGGCTAAATGTCGATCCGACTATGAAACCAAAAAGGCTGAAAAGGAGACCCTTGAATGGAGAACAATATGAAGCCTCAGCGAAGGAGGTGGTTAAACTCTTTGGAAACCGATTTATCCAAGAGGCAAAGTACCCAGTTTAGGTTACCAACCTGGTCCTAGTTAAGAAAGCAATGGGACTTGGCGTCTGTGTATCGACTTTATAGATCTCAACAAGGCTTGCCCTAAGGATAGTTTACCTCTTCCCCGAACAGACCAAATGGTCGATGCCACAGTGAGACACAAACTTCTAGCTTCATGGATGCCTACTCAAGATGCAACCAAATCCCTATACATGAACCAGACTAGGAACATACTTTGTTGATCACAGACCGTAGGTTATATTGTTACCGTATGATGCAGTTTGGGCTAAAAATAAGGGAGCAACATATCATAGGCTAGTGAACAAGATGTTTGCAGAGTAAATCGACAAATCAATGGAAATGTATGTCAATGACATGCTAGTCAAGAGTACCCAATCCTAGGACCATATTGCCCACCTTCAGAAGATGGTTGATATTCGTCGGGTTTACAAGATGAAGATCGGTCCACAAAAGTGCTCATTTGGGGTTGGATCTGGAAGTTCTTCGGTTAACCAAGATTAAGGAAATACAAAGCTTAACCGAAAGAGTAGCCGCACTAAACCGATTCATCGCCCATTCAACTGATAAGTGCAAGCCATTGTTCGATGTCTTATGGGGGAAGGACCAAGAAGTGTTAGGTGGCATTTGATGCCCTCAAGCAATATCTGGCCACACCACCCATCCTATCAAGCCTAAGGAGGGCGATGTTTTGAACTTGTATTTCACCGTCTCAGAGGCTGCAGTTAGTGTAGTCTTAGTAAGAACATGGCGTATCATACCACAACTAGAACCGCAACAGGGGAAACACCTTTCTCTATGGTATTCTGGACTGAGGCAGTGATCCCATTAGAGATAGACATCCCATCTTATAGGGTTTCAACAACACGACCCCGAAGTCAATTCTCAAGCACTCCTTATTGCATTAGATCTATTGGAAGAAAAGAGGTTAATGGCAGACATGCAGAATGCAATCTTTAAGTAGTGAAGTGCCAGGTATTACAATCGCAAAGTTAGTATACAGTGATTTGAAATTGGGGATCTGGTTTCAAAATGGCACATCCAACACCAAGGTCATTGCAAAGGCTTTGTGAGAGGCTATTCATGTTTACTGTGCTTATGCCAAATGATGCATACGGCTTACAACACTTGCATGGGAAAAACTTTCCTCATCCATGGAATATAGAACATCTGAAGAAGTACTACCAGTAACCAGTACAGATCCTCATATCCCAAGCTCATTTGATGATTATTAGTTTAATGACTAGGCATATCATATAACCAAGGATAGCCTAAGCCATTTACCTATACTACTTTCAATTAAATTTATGGTTTCCAACTAATATGAACACATTAAAGTTAAACACAAATTGCATTGGCTCGTTGAGCTAAATTAGGAAAATGCAACTCCCTAGGCTTAGTAAGCCGAATTGGGGCAAATTTCCCAATACAACTCACAAAGGCTCGTTAAGCTCAATAAGCGAAATACAACTCCTTAGGTCCATTGAGCCCAATTAGGGCACATTTCCAACACAAATGGCAAAGGCTCATTGAGCCTAATCAAGGAAATGCAACTCCATAGGCTTGGTGAACCCAACTGGGGCACATTCCCTAGCAAATGTTACAAAGGCTAGATGAGCTCAGTTAAGGAAATGAAATTCCCTAGGCTTGATGAACTCAACTGGGGCATCCTTTCCCAGTATCCATTACAAAAGGCAACAAAATCCAGCCTCAAATACATCATTACATAAATCCATACATCACAAAACTAAACCTAGCTTATTGAAGACTTGGAATTTGAGCTTTGCCACTTTTAGCCGAACTCAAATTGGGGCAATATGGCTCAGTATGCTCAAAACTAGGACTGAAAAAGCCCTATCAGAAGTTGGCCGACTAGAATTTCAGGCCAATTAGAAATTCTGTCCAGTAGCAGTTCTATGAATGCATACACAAATGCCCTAATCGAAAAATGCCTTAATTGAAAAATACTTTAACACTAAAAATTCCTATTTGCAAAACGCGTTTCATCAATACTTAGAACTTTTCCAACACTTAGGGAAAATTAACATTGTTTACAAAATTCAAGAAGAGAAAGTTGGAAGTTTCAACTCACAGTTCCATTACCAAAGAGGCCTAATAGAATTAATGTGAATAATAATCAAGAGAAGTAACTTACATACTGGAGAAAACTATACAAAAGAAGCATTCCTATTCCAATAGTCTTGCCACAACTTGATGACATCTGCCATATTCATGAGCCAGCCAAATCGTAAACCAAATAAATGATGAACATCCCTGAAATATAAACTTCTAGGGGCTTCAAACAAGGCCTTGACAGAATTGTGAACAAACTGAATTGCTTTTCCAACAATCCTCCTCCACCATTGTCCAATCAATGTATCCCTGCAAAAATCAGGCATAAATTTCTCAATTAAGCAAATAAATATTTTGAAATTGAAAATGTAAACAAACAAAATTCCTGACTTTTTAATTGATATAATAACTAAAGAAAATCAAAATTTGTAATCAAGAAAATACACAACTACATGAGACACCAACAAACAAACAAACAAAAATTTAATGCTTTCTAATGGGTATAATGGCTGAACAAATAAAACTTCTTGTAACTAAACTCCCATATAATTTTCTATTGGCCATCTTCTCCATGAATCATAGAAAGAAAAAAAAACCTAGGCAGTAAATCGACACTGTAGCCATAAAATTCCAGCCACCATCATTGGCACCAGGTAGCAATCCGATCTAGTACCTAATCAGTTACTCTGATTCCGGGTTGCAACACACTCAACATCCTGATCTCATTGACTGTGAATCGAGATTGCTGCCACAAATTGTAGCATCCTCTGCGCCATGTAAGAATCTCTTAGTGGGGCTTCGATTACATAACGTGTACTATAAGATCGGAAAAGAATAAAGAAGAGGAAAAAAGGTGGAGCGTAAGGAAAACAAGAAGCGGGGTGTCAGAGCAGGTGAAGTTCTGAAGAAAGAGGTATGGCGACAGTGGCACTGAACATGAGATTGGGGAGAGAGTTATGAGAGAGAAGGGAAAAGATTCCGATCTGTCATGCGTTAGGGGAGAGTGAAGAGAGAGTGAGGTGAGGAACGAAGAGAGTGAGCCAGACAAGAAACGGGATCGACAGCGGTAGAAGACGAGGGTTGAGAGGGGCGAAGGCATTGAGACAGAATGACACCCGGGACGGACGTAGTGTTCTTAGATCGGAAGCTTGTAGCACAGAAAACCCTCCCTACATTTGGGGATTAGACACCAAACATGAGATTAGGGGAGAGAGTTATGAGAGAGAAGGGGCAAAGAGGAGCTGTGCATTGGGGGAGAGTGAAGAGAAAGTGAGCTGAGGAACGGGGAGAGGGAGCAAGATGGGAAACCGGATCGACAGTGGTAGAAGAGGAGGGTTGAGAGGGGCTAAGGCATTGAGACAGAATGACACCCAGGACGGACGTAGTGTTCTTTTTTTTTGTGCTTGTAGCGGAGAAAACACTCGCTTTCCCCATTTTATCGGTGAGCCCCACTTGAATTTTAAAAGCCCCCTTTTTCAAACTTTACACCTGAACCCCCATACTCACCGTCACCAACATCTCATCCCTTCCCTACCTCTGCAACCTACCAACTGTTGTTCACCTTTGTATAAGCTACCAACTGCTGACATACAACTTACCATGGATTTTCTCTTACCACATTACATCTGTTGTTTATAGTTTAATAAATCTGCAATTATCTTTTTGCAAGTTTTTTTTATCTAATTGCATAAATATAGGAACTGAATTCTGTCTAGCAAGTTGGATCTGTTCAATCTGAACTTTACAATTTTAAACATATTATCTATCTTCCTTGCCTTACACTAAAAATTGATAAACAATAAGTGACTGTAATCTTTCCTTTTCTTTGTTCATTTGACTTGTATTTCTGCCTAAAGTACTAAAAATGACTAACCAGCAAGGTTAAGTTTCAGGTTTAAAAGAGGCGCAAGTGAGCTTTTGTAGCGATAGAAAATTTTTCTACTTCAAAATTTTTATTTTACTCCGCCTGTCGCTATGATGTGCCCAACTATATTTGAATAGTCATACTTTGATGACATGCCCGTTTAAATCAAATCAAATAATATTACTGGAATGGGAAAAATTGTAATCTAACAACAAAACTAAATTCGGCTCAAATAATTCAAAATTTACTGAATTAATTCCAATGAATGAATCGAATTTTATACATACCAAATCAAACAATTGAGAATCATACAATAAAATTTCAACCTTCTATGATTTCTATTATACCAAAACTTTCCAAAGACCTACATCTTAGTCCCTAGTCATCCAACCTGGGCTCAATATATAAACCCCAACTAACTCATTTTCACCATTGAGCCCAAGACAACAACATCAGGTAATATCTCTCATCCCCTATTTGTTACTGCTACTCCTTCCCCATCTATATTTCTCAAGCTAATAGCCCTATTTTTGACAAGAAAACATCCACAATCTTCAAGTATCAACAACATCCAAGGAGCTACTCAAGAACTTTCAACATCTCTCGACTCAAAACAAGGAAAATCGAGTGCAAAATCTCCTTTCATTACTCCTACTTTTCGCACTAAAGATCACCATTCACCACGCCATGTTCATGCTATTAATCATGCTAAAAGAATACGACTCATCAAACAATTAGAACACTTCATACATACATTATAGAAATCATCATCTTTCTCAACCATTAACATCAAAAATAAATAAATAAATAAAAAGTGTTGCTCGGTTTAAACCGAGCAACTCCAATTTTTGGCCATTGTTGAACCTTCATTTCATGCCACAAAATTGGTACCAGTAACTTCCTCAAGTCACAAGGAACATAATGGTAACTCCATATCGGCCGGAAAACCACGGTGCTCGCCGGGAAACCATTGAGACCGCCGCCCCTCCTTGCCTAAAACCACCATAATACCTTCAAAAACACACATCAATAGGTGGAGCTCGTTGAGGGACATCTTTTCCACCTATTTCTTCTTCGATTCACCAGAGTTTTGCCCGGATTCTTTGGCTTGGAATCTCCCAATCGTGAAACCCAATTTGAACGTTCCTCTCTATTTCTTCCCTTGGTTATTGTTCATGAAATATTAGATCTAGAATTTTATACAATGGATATTTCACTTTGGTCCCTGAAAGATTTAAAAACATGTAAGTCCGTCCTAATTAATTGGCTAACTCTAGTCTTGACCCACGACATTACCAAGTCATTTAATCTGACACTAAAGTTATTATCTCAATCAAACTCAGTCCCCAATCTTTTAAATAATTAATTTCAGCCCCCAAACTTTTAAATATATTTAATTAACCCCTAAACTTTCAAATTTCATATAATTAATCTTTAAAAATTTTAATTCTAATCACAAAAGTCCTTTAACTTTTGATTCAAATTAAATTAACCCTCAAACTATTTAAATAATTAATTTTGAAGTTCTCTAACTTTTATAAATATACAACTTAGTCCCTGACTATTTAATTATACCATAAAACCTTAAATTATGAATTATAACCCTAATTAATTTCCTTTTTTGTCTAGACGGAGCGCTTTGATAGTTGAGAAACTTATTTTACAAGAATTTAGAGCTCGACTTGAACCATTACAAGGTAGACTTCCTTATTTAAAATATTATTTCTCTTCAACATGCGCACTATTATTTGATTCATATTATAGTGATAAACATGATTAGATATTGCCTAGTAAAAGGCATAAGTGTTATATTGGCCCTATTGAAAGGTCTCGCCTATTAAGAGACATTTTATGATGTTGGCCTATAAAAAGGTATATGAACTTCTTGTTTACCAAGAAGCATGTTAGTTTGCATAGTTGTGTGTATTATTGTGATATGAATATAAATGGTGAGCGAAGTCTACTGAGTATTTTAAATAAAATACTCATTCTTTTCAATCTAAAAAATTTCGGGTTTCGGAGCCGTTGGTGGAATGACGAGCGTTGGCCACAATTAAACTATGTTATGAAAAATTAACTTTTTGAAAACTGTCTAATAACCACGGAGAATACATTTGAGACCTCCACTTATTTTGTTACAATCGTCAAGGATTGATATTTTATGGTTATCTTCCGTAGTCGTCAAAAACTTTATTGAATTTTGTCTTTTCTGCATTTTATTATTTTTAAAAGTTATCAAGAAAAGTCAAAACTAGCGACCCGAATACTTTTCAAATTCGGGCATCACAGCTTTCCAGACACTACTTGACATAGAAATGTATATTATCAAAAGTAGTAAATTAGAAGAGTCACAGCCACAAGGTATCCTAGAACGAAAGCATGAGCTTTATGCAACACATTCATTTTTCATCTTACTTTGAGCACGGTTATTGTAACCGCATTCTGAGTGATCCTTCTCATCTCACTCATTGATATGTCCGTCTCATTCCAACCCCTCTCCACAAAGAAACCAGGCTCTTTAGGTTGCGGTAATGCCTCACCATTTTTGCTCAACATGACGATGACTGTTGCCATTGTTGGTCTATCTTGGGGTAGTTTTTCAACACAAAGAAGGCCTACGTGGACGCATCTAAGCACTTCAGATTCAACGAATAACAACTCAGTTATATCGTCTACTAGCTCTAATGCCCTATTTTCTTTAAATAACAACCAAGCTTGGATAGAAACATATGCAAGTTAGTAGTGCGTTTGAAATGATTGAATAAGCAGAGGATGGGGGTCTTGCATTATATAACTTACATGGACTAAAAGATTATGGTGATGGTCAAGACGATGAAATGTTTGGTTCTTTCTTCCACTCACTATTTTTAGTAAAAACACGCCAAAACCAAAAACGTCTGATTTTACCGAATATTTCCCATTAGCAACATATTCAGGTGACATGTAGCCACTATATGAAGATAAATTAGGTTCACGAAACAAGATAGCTCAAAGGAGTAATCAACTATTAATAGAACTCACTATGTTCCAACAATTCGCTTTGTTTTCATTTCTGTTTGATCTCCTCCAAAACTCCTCGCAATGCCAAAGTCAGAAATTTTGGAGATCGGAAGAGCGTCTAGCAAAATGTTACTGGTTTTGAGATCTCTGTGAATAATTCTCAAGCTAGAGTCCTGGTGAAGATAAAGAAGTACTCTCGATATGTCCCTGGCAATTTCAAAGCGCTTCTGCCACGTAAGTAATGCTTTTTTTTTTTTTTTTTTTTGCGATCTACAACAGGTTAATCCCACTTAGTTGACAGTAAATAATATTCATAACTACTTAGTTATCAAATTAGTCATCTGGTAAAAGAGCTAGAGACGAAGATTAACCAAAAATGAAATAATCCAAGCTTTTGTTGGGCATATACTCATAAATAAGCATCCTTTCATCTCCTTCAAGACAACATCCCAGGAGTGTGACAAGATTTCGATGTTGAAGTTTGGAAATCAGAATTACTTCGTTCTTAACTCTTGGAGTCCTTGTCCAGAATTCTTCGAAAGCCTTTAATTGCCACTTCTTACCTGGTTGGTAATGTTCCCTATGTATTACTTAAAGAATCTGCAACGAAGCTTTTTGTTTACCTTGTACTTCAGCCGTACTCATTCAAAACATATAGCATTCTTTACCTGGTAAACGATTCCAAAACCGCCTTCTGCAATCATGTCGCAGAGAAGTTCAGTCACATTGGTAATTGTGATTAGATCAAACATTGGTAATTCTATATCATTTTCATTGATCTCACAGATCCTGTAAGCAATGAGTCAGATAGTGATTCAATGGGTATGTTTAACTTTTAGTAAGCGCATGTTTTCTTGCTATTTTAGGTTGTTTTTCAGTTTTCAAAACTTTGTCCTATATATTATTTTCAGAAAAACTCGCATACCTATTTTCTTTTAGATCTTTTTTTTTTTGGATGAGGGACCATATCAATAAGCAGAGGATAATAATCCCAGAAAGCGATGATAGGATGGAAACCCGTACCACTTTTGTTTTTTTATTATGGATTGAAATGTTGAAAACTTAATTAGTTAAAAGAATTTACAAAGATACTAATGGATGCTGAATTATGTACTTACTAAGTTCTGAACCTGGCATTCGTATATAGATATCTTGCTCGTTATCATCAGGAAACTCTCGAATATCAATAAGATCCCCAAACCCCATGATACAGCCACTACCTCTGTCACGTATATCTGAACTCGCGTATGCTATACAATTGCACTTGTTTAAGCATTCGGCCTTGTATTCATCTACACTCATGCTTTTGTTTATTGAAAACTGAAGGAGATCGGGCAATTTAACACTTCTGAGTTTGAAAAATCCTTCTCCGTACTGACAATTCAAGGGAATTCTCCTCACACATCCAGATGACCAACGAAGAACATCCCAATCTTTCTTAAGCTTAGGAACAAATCCATGTAAGCAATCACAAATTGGTCTGCTACTGATTCTTCAAATGCCATTATCACCACAAACCCCATATTCGTCACATTGGTCATTTTTCAAAGAATACATAGTTGTCCAAAATGAGTCTCCTTTGTTCAATATGAAGCGTTGTAGCAAACCTGACTGATTTACTGCAAGCTAGGTGATAACTGAATCATCACTCGTATCATAACAATAGTACACATCTTCATTATTGTAAATAATGTGACACTGAAAATTCTATTTGATGGCAAGCCAATACCACTAAATCGAACTCCATTCCATGGCCCTGTCCGGAAAATCTTGTCTGATCCTCTCTGAAGAACAAATTGAGGCATTCCAGGATTGTCTATTCTGTAAATGATGCCTCCAGGTGAGGGGTCGTCATCTTTCCAAGATGTTAAGTACTTGTTTACTCCGGTTCTCAAGTTCCATCCCATTTTCATTCCAAGTAAAAGTGTATCAGATGGGAAATCAAAGCTTTGCCATAATCTTTTCTGAGTACTAGGTTGCCGGATTCCAATAACTGTGCAACTGACCCCAATCCTCGTGATGAAGAATTGGATGACCAGACAACGCCCCCTTTTTTTGCCATTTAATAGAACAAGATCTCCATCGGAGGAAACTGTAACAACTCCGGATGAGTTCCATAATGGATTTTCTCTGTTAGCAACCCACACAATGATTTCTGGGAATTTTTTGTACCATATTCCAACATACCATTCGCTCGAATTACTGGGTGAAAAGAAGCCTAGTTCAAAGCTTTGGGATGAGGACACTAGAGTCTCCCGACTGGTGATGGTTGCATCAGTGGTCAAAACATCAATAGCAATGCAGAACTCTAAAGGTAAACACAAGAAAAGAACGTGAAAGAGAAGAGGGAATACATCATCTTCATTAGCCCGCCTGGATGATTATTCGACTTGTTCTCTATTTTATTTCTCCAGAAATACAATTTGTGCTCAGAAGAGGAACGAGGCATTTTATTGACATAAACAACACATCTAAGTCATAGAGTATAAGTCTTTTTATATACACAATCCATCTTTGAAAACAAGAAACTTTGACTTGTAATAGTGAATATACTTGATCCTTGGACATTTTATAAAAGATTTATCCCATCTAATATCACTAGTACTCGTCATATCCAAGAGAAGTAGTTACAAGACTTTAAGTTTGAATAGGAGAAAATGAAGAGCTAGTCGTAGGAAAGAGGAGAAAAAATTTGGATCAGTGTTCCTGGGAGTTAGATGCTCTGATACTCCTATGTAATGTAAATTACTTGCCAAAAGTGAAAAATGAAATGATTTAAATATGTAAGACTCTTTTAGTAGATTGGACACGCTAAAATGGACGGAATTCGTGCTGCGCTCTATTATTAATTTTTAAAAACAAATTTCCAGCCATCTCAATTTAGATTAAATTATTACATTAATTTTCAAGACAAATAACTTCCTGTCTTCTTGGTAATTTACTCATTCAAAATTCTACTAAGACAACTATCACGATACGATAACCAACTCACACTTAACAAGTAACCAACACGCAACTTCAGCATCATTGTTGATTTTTTTTTTTTTTTAATTATCATTCCACGCCTAGTAGAATTACCATGATTTCAAACCATATATGCCCCTCCCCATTCGCCCTCTCGCCCTTATCTCCCCCTTTATAAAAAGAAAAGAAAAAGAGAATCCAATATTTTCTTTTTAATTTTCCAAGGAGTTGCTAGAAATTAGCATCACTATTTTATGAATTGTCAACAAGTGCCTTTAACCACCATTTCATTGTATTATGCCATTTCATTTCATTGCAAGCGGCCACTACGTTGGTCCACATTTTCCTTAAACCTTATTGGCTCTAAAGAGTTTTGGGCACAAATGAATTTCATTTATGACCAACGTACAATTTATAGATTTACAACAGAGTATTAACACTAACTAGTAAGTAAAAAATCAAATATTGCGCTACTTCAGAATATACTAGCCACGCTAATTATGACACAGCATAATAATAAATAAAGAAGTTGCCCATACTATGTCAATTTTTTATTTTTGCCTTCATCATCGGAGATAGTGTCGCAGCAAAATCATGTGATATGTAATATCCTCAATAGGCTCCACATTTGCCTCTATAGTTTACTTGCATAACGAAGTCTTCGATGCTTTTTCTAATAAAACACATTTTGTATTTAATTTTAGAGTCAGTTTGCAAAAAATAAATAATCTCATTCATTTTCCTCCATTTTAAAATGACACTGATGGAGTTAGCTCTATCATTCACACTCTTTTGCCTCTTTTTTTTTTTTGTGGGTGTTTGGGGTGGGGGGCGCACAATCAATGTTTTGGGCAACGAAATTCAGCTCACAATTTAGCCTATTCAACATTGCCGCTTATAATATATTATTAGGATATTATTATATCGATTTTACGAAATAAAAAAATTAAAATGAGGATTTAAAGAAACAGTGAGTCGAAAATTGTTAAAATGGTAAGGGTAGAGTGAACTTTCACCTTAGTAAAAATAGGAGTAAATATTAGGATAATTATATGGCTAATTATATCTACACACTTATAGCATCTTCAAGAGTAGTTCTTTGTGTTGCTGTTAGGTTGTGCTACTTAATAAACCTAAGGCGATGATGGTTTGTTGGATTCGAATTATATCCATAAGCGAAAGCCGATGAATGGATTGTTAAATATGAATAGTGCCAAATGTGTCACCCCGAGTCGTGTCGGACCGAGAGTTGTTAAGTGACTTGTTTCGTAGTAACGTGTTCAACACGGTTGCTCAAAAGCCCACCCAAACATACCCCTTTTCCCTTAACCACCTTCACTTGGTTATAACTAAACAAATGACTTGTTTTGTTCTTGGTTGAGCCGATTGGAATTGCCTCAAGTATGGAAGGTTTTTCAAGATTGATTGCTTACCTTTGTCTTGGCTGCCTTTCATTTAATGGCTGTTATTGTTCCATTCCAAGGACTACCACCGAGACATATTGCCTTTGCCATTTTCTTTGTGAAAAACGAGTGCCTTCTTTGTGTGGGTTTTATGTGTTGCCATTAGAGTGGTTAAAGGGTTGAGCTTGGGTTTCTCTTGGTTGAAAGACTTGGTCCTTGGTGACTGTTGACATTAAAAATCTGAGCCATGATCGATTAACTCGATTCCACCATCTCCAGTCGACGATTGAAGAACAAGAATTCGCCTTTTTCATTACTTGTTGTTCTTCCTTGTTTTGAGTCAAATTTGTATTCTAATTAATTGTTTCTTGATTTCTTGCGAGGTGTTTCATCCAACAGTTGCCAAATTAATTAAGGAGCAAATTAGTGCATACATATTGATATCGAACATCCAACAGGTGCTGCCGGGTCATCTCCTCACGGTAAGTTCAAATTTTGCTTTAATTTACCATGCACACACAATGAATAGTTTGCATGATTCGATTGTTTAGTTATTCTGCTCCAAATATAAATGTGATTTTGATATGCTAATTCTTGTTTAGAAATGTATAATGTGATCAGGGGGAGTAGATGATCATCATCGATCATCGTGAGTTTCTAAAAATTCACATAAACTTTTTTAAAGAAAGTAATAACTTTTGTGAAATTTCACAGAAATAAATAATTATCATAAAACATTGCAAATTCATGTAAAATCAAGGTATAATAAATTTTCATTTAAAAAGAAAGAAGAGAAGAGTTCCACCCACCGGCTAAGTAGTAATGTAGCTCCTTTCATGTTTTCATTTCCTTTTTAATCTTTATCATTTCATGTGATGTTATATAAAAATTTTACTTAACATCTAATTCATTTCTAATGAACTTCTTCTATTTTAAATACTTCTACTTTCATATATTTTCAATTATAGTCTCATTTTCCACATTTTCCCCATTTCCACTTGTTTCTTTCCTAACTTACCTAATCGTTCAAAATTTATCAACGATCTACATGTATCTATATATAATACCCTTTAAGTTCCAAACTAATTATCAATGTAATTTCTGTGGAATATATTATACATATTTGTGTACATTTTGTATATTCTTTTCCACATCAGCAATTCTGTTAGCTAGTTTTCATTCGATTAGTTAGTTGATTATTGATAGTTTGGTTTTATTTATTTATTTATTTTCAGTTAGTGGCTCCTAATCATGTATTAATAGACTTTGTAATCATTCTTTCCATTCAGAGAAATAAGATTCAAGGGAATATTTTTCTAAATCTTTCCTTAAGCATATTGTTAACCACAATTTATATCCACTCTTAATTTTACCTTTTATGTTAAAGACATGCTGTTCCATCTTACAATTAGTCCAAACTTCATTTAATTTAAAAAACTATTATGGATTTCACTTTAAAGTCCCAAATAATACTTCATTCAAAAATTTCAGATTTAATTTTTCCTTCTTAAACTATAATTTCATATACTAACTTTTCATAATTCTATACTAGGCCTTGTATGATTCTAGTTTCATGTTAAAGAATAATTTCACACCATTTAAATATATAAAAAACTAAATCATAATCAACTACTCAATTCTATAAAAGTTTCCTTACCCTTAAAATTTAAATAAAATCAAGGCTTGAAAGTGAGAAGTTCTTACATATGATAATAGTTCCTTGTTCTCCATTTCAATTTCTCCAATTTTCCCAAAATTTTGTTCCCCGTTTCCCCCTGGCCTAATTTCTCTGTTCGTTCTTCTCTTCCTTGTTTTTTTTCCCTATCTTAATGATACGAAAAGAATGATTAATTTACACACATGTGTCTCCTATAAAATCCCATTTAACTGACTTGCCATTTTTTTAGAACTTTAGATCGGAAGTTCCTGTGGTCCCTAGCTTTTATTTTCTATTTAAGTTAGTCCATCACAACTACACGATGCTACCTTCTTAGAAAAATACATGAATCGTTTTTAATAACGTTGTAACTTATAACTAGTTCGACTTAACTTTGTCTTCCTTTAATTTAATTTATTTCCAACATTATCTTTTGCAACATGAAACGAAGATATGAAAACTGGGATGTCACATCAGCAGTCTCCATTTTAAATACTTTGTGATATTCTGGATGCTTGAAGCTAATGGAAATGCTTCTATTCTCCATTTTCAGTCTTGCTACAACTTTGTCTCCCATTCTTTTTGTCGCCTCAGTAATGCAAGTATCATCCTCAAAATATAGAAAGCATTTGTTCTCCAAGAGATGTCCAACATTTAGTAAGTTTTGGTCCAAATCTCGAATGAGTCATACAACTCCTTTTCTTTTGCATCAACCGATGCTCCATTTACTAAATTTCAGCTTTGAATTTGAATCATTCATGTCAACAAAGACCTTGCTATTTGAAGTCATGTGGTTAGTGGCATCCACAATCCAATAACCAACTAGTTTCTTGAACTTCCCGGCTATTAGAAGTTGATAAGAAACCAAAAAATAAAAAAATAAAGAACTTTCGTTGCCGCCAGTTAGTAAAACAAAAAGGCGGGGGGCGGGGATTGGATTATTCAAAAGAAGGTAAAACCTCTATTTCCTCTAAAGGCCTGCTCAAGCCTAAAAACATAAGATGCAGTAGCATCAAGTATTGATCCGTCTAAACGGGCTTTTTAGAATACAACACAAGAGCATGTATTTTTCTTAGAGAAGACACTAAAAGGAAATGGTGGTTATATTGACATTACATATTTTACTAAACACACTACACTTTAATTGTATTTAATATCCTTCATTTTTTCATATTTTTAAATTAAGGCATTAACTTTTTCTTTGCCATATTTTTATTCTCAGTCTTTAATCGATTATCACATCTTATATCTAACAATGATTTTCTTCTAAAAATTTTGGTGTAAAATCTTTTGAATAAGTCAAAAAAGAAAAATCTGTAAAAGTAAAATATATATTTTCTTATGATTTTAAGACATATGAATGAATTTTTTTGAATAATAACCATTATTAAGAAATAAGTTATAAAAATAAATTAAACGGTTCAAAAAAATGCAATAAGATTTGTTATGACACAAACGTCACAAGTTATAAAGATTAAAGGCCTTTAATGTAATAAAAATGTGGTGTAACTATAAAAAAGTGTAGTGTGAATATATTTTCCCAAAAGGAAAACGTACTTTTATCTCATGAAATAACAACTAATAAAGAGGAAATTAACATTCTACCCCTTTTTTAGTACTATCATTTTTACAATATCATGTCAAACTATTTGCTTTTATACCCCATTGTATTACTTTTATACCACTAATTATTTTATTTCAATAAATCAATTTACTTTATTTTATTTTACCATTTTATTATTTTAATAAATCATTATAATTAATTTTAATATTGATTTATTTATACCTAAGATTATATATATGTGTATATAAATGTCTCTATATATATACATCTCTATCTCGACAATTTCAAAAGAGAAGAATGAGACTTCACTGTTCATAAGGCGTCATTGTGAGGTCATGCTAACGTGTATGTCATTATTTATTTTCTCATTGCTTGAATTGTTTCCCTTTCAAATTGGTTTAGCCGTATAAGTAGGGGGGAAAAATCTTTCCGCCAGTCCCAGAGGAAACGACTATGTTGTTTTCTATATAAGAGCATCTCCAATATGTAAGATGGATTGCTTTTTACGTTACTAGAATTATTAAAATTGGTATAAGCCATCTCCAATAGTCATGTGAATTACATGAAATAACGGACACTTGTCAACATATAAGTAGTTAATCTAGTAGGGGGAAGAGCAAGAAAGAAAAAAATAGAAGAGTTGATATATATAAACATTGTTTACGATATTGTTTACATCTAGACATTGTAGTAGACAATGTCTACTTTTTTTATTACCACATCACTTTTTTAAATGATGTAGTAGAAAAAATTCTCCAATAGATATTTCATTGGAGATGCAAAAGAAAAGAATTTTGGTTGAGAGGAAATTGCATCTTTTACGTTTTTAAATTCATTGCATAGTTTGTTAAATTTTGCGAACCAATTTATTTACAGTTTTCTAACAACTACGTTGCAGTGAAATTTATTTTTATTTGACTTGTACCCCTTGGTAAAATATACTGTTCTAGCCCATAATTATATTATTATTAAATTAAATCATTCAAATATTATTTTAATAAATAATTCTTTGGAAGTTATACAAAATTTCTAAATGGCTATATCTTTGTAGAAAAAGCACTTGTAAATTTCTAAGTACAGCATATAAGTTAAAAAAATTATTTGAAAATTTGGGATACTAATTATTTAATTATAATCAAAAGAAGTAATTTACCAACCAATTTATACATATTATTTGAAATTTAATTGAATTTAATTGACAGAATGTATATAGAGAAAATAAAAGTTTTTGAAAAAAGTGCCATACGTAATAAAAAACTTTTATCATTTATAATTGTAAAAATGTGTATGTGTAGAAAAATAAATAGATATTCATTTTGTCCAAACAAATAAACTCAACAAAAAAAGTAAAAAAAAATAGATGGCCAAAAAAAAAAGAAAATTTAATGGAATGTAATTCACATAATATATATAGAATAAAAAATAACTTTATCAAAAATAAGACTTTAAAAAAAGTGCCATGAGTAGTAAAACAAACTTTGATATTTTATAATGAAAATGTTCAAAAACCTCTCTTTTTACAATTTTACATATACTCTGTTACAATACAAACTCACTAGGATTCAAGAGGTAAAATTAAAAACCATTAGAATAAAGAATAATAAAAAAAATTGGAATATACAGAATGGAGGAATTTAGAAACTCAAAATTATTAAACACAGAAAAATTGGAGCACAAGAAATATTAGAGTTAAGAATGAACTAGAAAGTGCATTGATTCGTTGAGCAACCCATCTACTCATCAAAATACCACGTTGGAAAGATTGAAATTCACGATAATAAGTTGGAACTTAAAAACTACAACTTTCGGCAAAGCAAGAAAGATTGTAAAATAATGGCTCAAAATTA